>VZSE01010539.1:2866756-2913428 GCA_013398275.1 Promerops cafer | reverse complement strand
CCAGGGGTATGACATAATAATTTTTTCTGGGGGCCGTTTTTTTTTTTTTTTTTTTTTTTTTTTTTTCCCTAAATTCTCTTCTTTTGTACATTTCTGCTTTCTGTTGAAAACACACGGATCAGACTATAATTAACAGTTAAATGCCAAAGCTGCTGACCTGTTCCATGGTACCTCATTGCAGGAACACTCCCAACACCAGATGTGTGAATTTGCACATCTCCCCCATCTGGAAGGAGAAGGAGGCTTCACACTGAGCTCAGGCTGCAAAAACATCAACCAGAGTCAGACAAAGCATGGACAAAAATGATGTCACTGCTATGAATGTGAAGGCATTGGTGTGCTGTAGGAACCAAACCCTGTGGCTAAAAGAACAAGGAGAATAATGCAAATGGGATGAAAAGTTGCCAACCTGAAAAAAAAAAAAAAAAGTGAGTTGTGGGACCAGAGTTTTGCAACCACTGAGGTTATAATTTTTCTCCCAAGTATTCACATGTCTGACTGAAGGCATGGCCAGTACCTGTGACCTTGTGTTTGTCCCTTGGCCCATGTACAGCCTTTTTACCTCTCAGCCTCAGACCAGCCTGATTTTGCCAGTCAGGAGACAGAAACTGAACCTATCCATTGAGAAATTGTTGTGCTTTCCCTCCACTCCCCATTGCCATTGAAATTCACCAGAGCCTGAGCGTTTACCCTGAAAGTGACCGGTGTGTGTGTATTTATTGTATTTATTACACACAGGCACACCCAGCTTTTCCCTTCCCAAAGGCCACGGGTTGTTTCCAGCACAGATCAGGGCCAGCAACACCTTCTCCCACAGACCTTTCTGGGACCTTCCCAGGATACTTTTTGGGATGCTTTTTAAAACGTTTCAGCACAGGGCACCTGGCACCTCAACCCTGACAGGAGCTGCAGGGGGTGGTTGCTGTCCCAGCTATAGCTGTGAATTTTTACTGGTTTTGAAACATAGTTTAGGGCCAGGGAGGCTAAGGGAAAAGGGATTCCTCAGGAAGAAGGGTCTCCTCAGGGAGGAGGGTTCCTGGAAAAGCAGGGTCTCCTCAGGGAGAAGGTTTCCCTGGAAAAGCAGGGTCTCCTCAGGGAGGGTGGTTCCCTGAAGGAGAGTCTCTCTAGGGAGAAGTGTCCCCTCAGGGTGGAGGGTCCCCTCAAAACAGAGACTTTCCTCAGGGCGGAGGGTTCCCTCAAAAAGGAGGGAAGGGTACGCTCAAAAAGGAGGGTTTCCTCAGGGAGAAGTGTTCCCTCAGGGTGGTGAGTTCCCTCAAAAATGAGGGTTTCCTCAGGGAAAAGCGTTCCCTTGGAGAGAAGAGTCCCCTCAAGGCTGAGGAGCCCCTCATGGAGGCGCGGTGGCCGCACTCTCGCTGGTGTTCGGAGCTCTCAGGCCGCCTCCTCGCCGCCTTCCACTGCGNGGGCCCGGGCCGGTGTCACAGCGCGGGGGCCATCGGGGGCTGTCGGGGGCCGGGCCGGTGTCCCAGCGCGGGGGCCATCGAGGGCCGGGCTCGGGCCGGTGTCACAGCGCGGGGACCATCGGGGCCCGCCCCGCCGGTGAGCGAAGGGCCGGCGGGGGCTCAGCCTCCGGCTCGTCAGCAGCATGGGGCGGGGAGCTTCTGCCACCGGCTGCGGAGGGATGGGCAGGGCTGAGCTGAGCTGAGCTGGGCGCANTTTTCTCCCAAGTATTCACATGTCTGACTGAAGGCATGGCCAGTACCTGTGACCTTGTGTTTGTCCCTTGGCCCATGTACAGCCTTTTTACCTCTCAGCCTCAGACCAGCCTGATTTTGCCAGTCAGGAGACAGAAACTGAACCTATCCATTGAGAAATTGTTGTGCTTTCCCTCCACTCCCCATTGCCATTGAAATTCACCAGAGCCTGAGCGTTTACCCTGAAAGTGACCGGTGTGTGTGTATTTATTGTATTTATTACACACAGGCACACCCAGCTTTTCCCTTCCCAAAGGCCACGGGTTGTTTCCAGCACAGATCAGGGCCAGCAACACCTTCTCCCACAGACCTTTCTGGGACCTTCCCAGGATACTTTTTGGGATGCTTTTTAAAACGTTTCAGCACAGGGCACCTGGCACCTCAACCCTGACAGGAGCTGCAGGGGGTGGTTGCTGTCCCAGCTATAGCTGTGAATTTTTACTGGTTTTGAAACATAGTTTAGGGCCAGGGAGGCTAAGGGAAAAGGGATTCCTCAGGAAGAAGGGTCTCCTCAGGGAGGAGGGTTCCTGGAAAAGCAGGGTCTCCTCAGGGAGAAGGTTTCCCTGGAAAAGCAGGGTCTCCTCAGGGAGGGTGGTTCCCTGAAGGAGAGTCTCTCTAGGGAGAAGTGTCCCCTCAGGGTGGAGGGTCCCCTCAAAACAGAGACTTTCCTCAGGGCGGAGGGTTCCCTCAAAAAGGAGGGAAGGGTACGCTCAAAAAGGAGGGTTTCCTCAGGGAGAAGTGTTCCCTCAGGGTGGTGAGTTCCCTCAAAAATGAGGGTTTCCTCAGGGAAAAGCGTTCCCTTGGAGAGAAGGGTCCCCTCAAGGCTGAGGAGCCCCTCATGGAGGCGCGGTGGCCGCGCTCTCGCTGGTGTTCGGAGCTCTCAGGCCGCCTCCTCGCCGCCTTGCACTGCGGCCTGCGGCACCGCCCGAGTGTCCCCTCCGGATCGCGAGGGCAACACGGCTGCTCCTCGCCTTCCCTGCTTCCCTCCACCCCTTCCCCGCCTTCCTCCATCCCTTCCCTGCCTGCCTCGCTGCGCCCGTCCCTCCCCGTGGCCGAGGGCCGGCCCCACGCTCCGCCCCGGCCGGGCGGGCNTGCGGAGGGATGGGCAGGGCTGAGCTGAGCTGAGCTGGGCGCATCGGGAATAAACCTTTCAAAGACCCCCTTTCTGCGGCGGTTCGCTGCTTATATTAACAACGTCTCCACGCTCTGTCTTCTAGGTTACAGTGGTTTCCATTCACCCCTCGCTGTGTACCCCACGATCGGCATCTTCCTTAGGCAAACAAGGCTTTAGGCCTGAAGGTGAAGCAGCCACAACCCGGCCTCTTATCTACGGTAAACAAAGTTAACGACAGAAATACTGTGTTGGGCTCAACAGTGTGTCCTTCGGAGGCGGCTGAAGGGCTGCGTCTACAAAAGAGATGTGTCAGGAAGGACATGGAATTTGCAGGGAAAAAACCCTACAAAATGATCTTTTTATTCCATATCTGATATTTTTCATATTGTCACCCCAGACATGTGTCTTCCCCAGACAGGTGGGAAGGCTGTTGGCAGTGGTGGCTGGCACTGTGGTCATGGTGCAATTTGGGGTTTCAGGCACTGTGAGGTCTGTGCTGGGCTCCTCCAGAGAGAAAGGCAGAGCACATGGCCCAGACAACACTAAGCATCAAGTGTCTGTAATGCAGGTGATTCCTGGGACATTGAGGGAAATTGTTGTACCATTAAAAGTGTAAAACAAACAAATAAACCCCAAACCAACCCCCCCACCACCAACTTTAATTCTGTGGGTACCAACTCCCAATGATTGATTTATTGGTTTCATATGAATCTGTGTTTTTAATGGGTGTCGAGTTGTGTTCCTAAATGTTTTTATTCCTTTGTTTCAAATTATTTTTATAGTGTGTCCATAAAAAAAAAAAAAAGCACTCTCGTGATTTTCAGAGACTTTGCAGATGGTGTTTTAGTGCCACATCATATTGGCAAACTTAGGTTCAGTCCATTAATGCACCAGAAAGATGCAGCATAATCTCTCATAACTAATCCATTATCAGGCTTTTCCCTTCATGTTAGGGATGTGTTCAGCTGTCAAACTCACGGTCACTTTGTGTAAACTAATTTAACCATTAGATCATATTGGTTTTTCCATTTGATAGAGACTTGTCTGAGGTTTGCATTGGTGGCCAGGGTGGTTTTAGCCACGAGCTGTCAGACTGTCAGCCTTTAAAGCACAGTTGCTGTTTGCAGATGTTCTCCAGGTTCATTGAGCCTTGGTGAATACAGAGACTAAACAGTTGTTTTAATAATTTCCTGTAAGGCTGCTAATCTGCTCTTCTTGTAAGGCTTGCTCTGGTATGTTAGTCTGTTTGATGTGTCTGTCGTGGCCCTTGTGATACCTTTCTGTGTTTAATGTTTCTTTTGATTTTTTTTCCTTTGTTTCAGGTTGAAAAGATGGGGAATGCTGAAAGCAATGCCTATCAGAATCACCTTTCCAGACTTCTTCCTGAGGAGCAGTCTGACATTGATGGATTGTTTGATACCTTATCAGGATCGAGTGGCTCAACTGGAGCCAAAAATGCCAAAGCTGCAAAGAAAACTGTGACTCTGGCAGCACTACAGGCAAGACAGTCTGTTATTCATGATATATCTGGGATGTAGTGCATTGAACAGAATTCCAGAAATGAACTATAAAGATGTGGTATTTTTTAAGGATTGGTCATCTCGATTTAATTTTTCATATTTTGGGACAGATATTTAACTTTTTCTTGCAGTTTAACCAGAGTAGTGACTTTCAGGTTTGCATTTATCTCTTAAATTGCACTTTTGGGTCCATTTGCAGTTTTCCCGATTGTGAAGTAAGTTGGGGTGTATGGAAATATTTTCACAGAGACCTGAAAAATGGGAAGAATATTTTTACCCCTGGAGTCTGTAGTGTGGGATCATTTACAGATTGTCTTAAGAAGCTGTCGCAAAGTCAGTTTTTATTTGGTTATGCCTGTCTCCCTTGACATATCACTGTCTCTAATCTCTTCACTTGTACTAAAAGGAGAGAATTCAATTTGACTTGATTAAGCTGTGGCTCCCTGGTTTAGCTAATTAACATGCATTATGCTTCTGATTAACTTTGCATTCATTTTCTAATCAAGAAAAGAGAAAAATGAGTCACTGGGATCCTTAATAACTTCAGCTATTCAGGAACTAAGTGGCCAAATGAATGTAGTGGTAAAGTGCAGTTTTATATATATTACACAGATAATGGAGTCAAATTAAAACTCATTGAAAGCAGCAGGTTATTTTAAGGTGTTCAGCAATGCCTGTGCATACAGACCAGCTTCAGCCTTCCTGCAGCCTGGCTGTTTGTGAGCTGTCACCAATTTTTGGAACACCAAGTTTTGGAAATGATGTTCCTGCTGCCTGGTTTTTCAGCACTAATTCATCCAACATCCTTGGTGCCTGATAATTGTTTGGGACCTGGCAGCTGTCCTCTTTCTAGCTTTGCCCTAGATCAGTGAGATCTTTGATGAACATTTGCCTTTTCCCTTCCTGCCTTTTTGTTTGCCAGCTTAAATGAAAATCTTTTGGAAGACTCCCTGTAGGTGCAGGGAGAATGGCAGTGGCATTTCTGCCTTGTGGCTGACAGTGCTCATGCCTGGACTGAGGTGCTGGTACCACTGGTGAGGCCCAAGCATCCCCTTCTGTGCTTTGCTTAGGTTACACATCTGGGCCTGGACAGGCTGCACTGCATGGCTTGGGAAGCAGGTGGAGCAGGAACCTCTTGATAATTTCATGAAGCCTTTTTAAAACAAGGGTTCTGAGCTGTCAGAGGTGTGAGTTAGATGGTTATTAAGGACTCCTTTTTTACACACCTCCTTTTTTCACACCCCAGGTCCCCTCTTTGGAATAGCTAGAAGCAAAATGAAAAAGCACAGTGAAGTGGTGGGATTAGGTAGGGAGTAGGTAGGTAATTCATCAGTGTGAAGTAAAAAACCCTTGAGTATAATGTTTTAGTTGTGTTCCCTGCTGCCTCTCTCACTTCAGGCCCATGTGGGATTTTTAGAAAGCCTCTCAAAGACAGCTGCACCCCCTGTGAGCATCCCTCCCTCGCTGTGGAGCACTCTGATGTGAAAGGCTGTGGCTGCTATTTCTGCTGCTGCTGGAATCAATGGGAGCTGCAGCCCTGACGTCAGTGCAAGCAGCACAGAGCTCAGGATATTGGATCTCTCAAGCCCAGCAACAGCCATTAACAGCAAATAGGAGCAGCCCAGGTGGCTTCTCAAGAGTGGTATTGAGCCAGGAATCAGTAATAGCAGCTCCCCTGAGTGGAGCTGGAGTTGAGCTTTTAGGCTGCACTGATTTCAGCACAGTCCCCACTGAGCTACACCCCGTGTGGGAGAGCCAGGTCAGGTCTTCAGCACATCTCTGTGCACAGTGAGGCCACTGGGTAATCACGTCCTCCTGTATGCATGTATTTGAGATGATTTATTTTTAAACTGTGTAATTATCTTGAACACTCTGAAAGTTGAATCCAGAATCAGATCTTTCCCACAGAGCTGTGATGAGTGATGATACATTCCAGCTACATTTCAATTCAAAGGGCCAAGCTTGCCATCGAGATGAATAAGAGCTGATTTTGACTCTCTTAACACCAGGGATGCTTTTTAAAAATCGGGTAATCTGTGTTTCAATTAGTTGCTATGCAGGGGGAAATTTTCGAGGATTGTTTCTACACATGTGTGTGGGGTTAAACACTGCCTTGAGGCCAAAACTGAGATATGGAAAACACTCCACTTTAAGTGAGCTCCACTATCGAAAGCAGGATTAAAACACAATTTTGAATGTTTTACTGGCAGAGCTGTAAACCTATGCACCAGAGTTATCACCTAGAAACCCTTTGCTAATATCCTATTAAGACTTTACAGTGCTGTTTTTTCTGCAGCCCATGGTGTTTCTAAAAAAGCAGTATCAACCTAAATCACTAAAAAAATCTCTATAGAGATTTTTAGTTTTTCTCTTGGCAAAGCAGTTCTTTGACAAAAATTTATTGCTGATACTACATACTGTATGTCAGCACAGATCAGCTGGAACACATCAGTTATTCTTCATTTGTAAAATGTGCTCTTTGCTGTTTCTCTCACTGCAGGCACACACCCGGGAGCCCCTGCCAGAGCCAATGACTGCTCGGTTGTACAATGGAATGAAAAGCATTGACCTGCCTGGCAAATCATCCGGGCTGAGTGAACAGATTGCTAAGGAGCAGTTTGTAATTTTTGTGTCAAACCTCTTAAAAGGGAATGCAGATGAGAAGATTAGCATAATAATGAGAATGATCGCCAAGACAGGAGGGCCTCTGAAGGGCAAACAAATCCAAGAGGTAAACAAGCAGTTAAATGTGTGTTGGGGGGACAGTAAGAGAGCAGGGCTGCAGTTAAGAGCCAGCGAGGGCTGTGGTGTGGCTGGTGCTTCTGGGAACTGAGTAAAATGCTTTCTAGAGCTTTAGTTGCAGGATCAACTATGTAGCTTTTAAGATATCTCAGAACAGTAATTCACTAGCAGCTCCTACACTGCAAAACTTGACCCTCCCCTCCCTCTTTCAATTCCCTATTTTACAGAGGTGCTTTGTGAAGTAATGTGTATGAAATGTCTTGAAAAAGGATCCTTTTCAAGGCCTATGACACTGAAATTGCATTTCTGTAGTTCCTGACTTGTCATGGCAGGAGATGTTCCTGCCTTTGGGATTACAGCATCACTACTGTTTGACTTTATCTTCAGACAGTCCTTTGAAGCTCTTGGAAATTTCACTGAAGAAGTACCAAAAATGGTGATGTTTTAATCTTTTAAGTTCACAGAGGATCTGATCACATCTGTAGTCCATGTACTGAGCTACAGGAAGGAGCTGAAGGGTTGGAGTTTGGAGAATACGAGGGATTCTTCAAGTGGAGTCAAAGCTTTGGCTTCTGAGCTGCTCTCTGAATTGAAGCTTCCAGGTAAGCAGCCCTGATTCTGCATATCCCAGAGCTTGTGTAATCAGTGATCTCATGAGAATTTCTCTGTTTAGGTCACATCTTTGAGTTTAAAGGGCGAGACCAAAATTTCAAACCTAGTGCTTAGAAAATGACATTGGAATTTTATTTATTTAACCTTACCATCTTTCTCCCCTAAATTCCGGTGAGATTTGATTTGAAGTCCCAGTTTGTCATAGAACATGTCTATTTTACAAATACCTGACTTGCAAATGATAGGAATGGGCATCTAAATAATAATTATTTAAATAAAATTTATCCTGTATTTTTGATTATGTCCTTTTATAAAGCATAGGTCTGTCTTTGCACTGTTGTAATAACAGATTTTGCTGTCTTGTAAAGAACATTTCGTGAGTTGTAGCTTGGAGTCTGTGTTTCTAAATCATGACAGCCCAACCAAAGAATGCCACAGGGAAAGTGGCATTACCACAGGTAAAGGTTTCTCAGTTCTATGGTTGCATTTGTTTAATGTAGTTGACACTTTACTGTTCCTGGCTCCTTTCATATGTGGTTTTCTGTCTATTACAATAATGGAGTATTATGTTTACACTTAAAAATCACCTGATTATTTTGCAGATGGGGAGACTTACTCATGTCCCTGTGTGTCTTATTCTTTAGATGGGACAAAACCCGTGGGTTCTCAGCTGCTGGAGACAAATTTTGACCAAAGTGTCATTGAGGATTGGGTGTACCGAGTTCCCCAGATCTCAGTTTTCCTCAGCGTTGTCATCAGGCAAGGCCTCCACGTCCTGCATTCCCTCCCAGACCAAACCAACGACATCCTCAACCTGGTTCCTCACTGCAAAGGCATCAAAGGAAGAGGAGCTGTCAGTCTCTTTGACATCCCAGCCATCATCTACATCAACTGGCACCTGCCTGCAGAGATGCAGCACAAGTGGCAGCTTTTATTTTCCTCCAGGCTCCACGGGGAAAGCTTCTCACAGCTGTGTGCCCATATAGTGAACAAAGGTCCTTGCATAGTGATCATCAGGGACTTGGATGGTTTCCTCTTTGGTGGGTTTGCATCTCACTCCTGGGAGGTGAAGCCACAGTTTCAAGGTAAAACTCACTTTTCTTTCTTTAGTATCTCTGGTAAATCCCTGGTTTTTGTACAGGCACAAGAATCCTGTCCCTCTTATGGATACTGTCCCTTTAATGACACAAAGTGTTTCTTACACTTCCAAGAGAATTCCTCTGTGGCAAAAATAACACTAATTTTCAAAGAATATAAAACACATGCAGAGTTATTCTTAGCATGGCAGTCAGGCGTGTTGCTGATTAATATTTATAGTTTGTTATTTGATAAGGCTTTTAAAATTGCAGGACTTATTGACCACAAAACAAGTTTTCAGGGAAATCTATCAAGCCCTGTAGCTGCTTAGGTTGAAAATTAAATCAAAATGAATGAAGTAGAGCACAGATGATGAATTAGTGCTAAAAAAATCCCAACTAAATAATTTGTCCACAGGATGGCAGTCATCCATCAGGAACACCAGAGCCTCCTTTTGCCATTTGTGCACTGTCTTTGCTCTCCTTCTAAAATCCAGCAGCCAGAGGATTCTTTGGACAAGCTAAACTTCTTGTTCCCTTAAAACTTTGGGGGAGAAGAGAGGGTTTTTGAAGAACTCTTTGGAAAGAATGTTTGTGATGGATTTGTGAAGAAAAAAACATGAGCTGTGGGTCTTTGGTGTTCCTGGGAATCCTCACTCTGGCTACGTTAGAAACTCAATTCATGTCCTAAATGAGGATTTGAAAATTACCACTTCAGAGTTAGTATAATATTATTTTACATCCCTTTCTTTGTACTTTTTCCTGAGAGAGAACCATATAAAGCATACAGGGCAAGCACGCCACAGGTGCCTCTGAATCCCAAACTGGGCATGGTGAAAATTGCTGGAAATCATTGACTCTGAACTGATTTATGGATCAGTGTGGTCAGAACTAGAGATGTCTGCATTCACACCAGTTTGTACAGGTCTGCCAGTTGGCCAGTGTTAGGTGATGTAACACAGTCTGGGCTAGGTGACATAGTGACATAATGTCCTAGTGGTGCCTCTGACTCTGCCCTGGATCACAGCCTGTAATTGCATTGATTTTTGTGACTGCACAGAGCTCACTGAGAATAAAAAGTAGATCTCAATCTTGATGGGAGATCTGCTGGCTTTCTGACATGGCAGCTGCTATCTTTGAATTATTCAGCTGAAATATTTTTTCTAATTTTTCTGTAGGCAAGTGATTGCTTGACATCTTGTCTGACCTGAGGTGCTTCTCTGTTTGCAGGTGACAACAGATGCTTTCTGTTTTCTGTTTTCCCCACTCTGGCTGTATACACATACACAGGGTACAATGACCACTACATGTATTTAAACCATGGCCAACAGACTATGCCAAATGGACTTGTAAGTATTCAGAAATGATGATTTGGAAATTGGATTTGTGGCTGGAGTTTGGAAGTGTTCTGTGGTTTTTTTTTCTTTCTGAGAGCAGATTTATTTCACTTGCTATTCTCTGAGGAAATTTGCATGCCTGAAGCAGCACTAAACAGGGATCTGTGTAACTGAGGATTCTTCCACTGGCTGCTCCCCCTGTCACACCAACTGCTTTTGGAATTATGGAGGAGAAAGCCCAGCAGAATGAGAGTGCAGCCATTGCAAGTAGCTGCTGCTGCTGTGTGATGGCAGTGGCAGGAGCTCCTCCTACTCAAGTTCACAAATGAGCTCTCCAGACACAGAGGAGTTTCTACAGAGCTACAACACACCACCTGTCTTGGAAATGCTTTACAGTTTTGGGGTATTATGTGCTGCCCATAACTTTGGGAATTGCAGCAGGCTTGAATTAATTTGTTCTAGAGAAAGTGAACAACATCAAATTACATTATTGGTTTCTGTAGATACTTTCCTAAATGGAAAGGAGGCAACAAACCTGAGCACTGCCACTGCATTTAAAATGGAACTGTTAATAGTCAGTAAACAAAAGCCAGGAGCTTAATTGCTGGCACAGGTCACAGATATTTGTATTCTGTGAAGCACAGAGGTAGGGCAGTATCACTCAGGTAAATTTTTAGCTGTATTCAGGAATAATAGATGTGGGTATCCCCTTTTTTCACCTAACCACAGAAGTGTGGCATAAATTCTGACCACAGCAGCTTATTCTCAGGTTTGTTTTCCCTGTGCAGGATGTGTTTAATGTGCTGGTTTTCTCCACAGGGTATGGGTGGGCAGCATGGCTACTTTGGGCTCTGGATAGACAGCGACTACGGGAAGGGCCACAGCAAAGCCAAACCTCGGTGCACCACCTACAACAGCCCCCAGCTGTCAGCCAAAGAGGATTTTACACTGGATGCCATGGAAGTTTGGGCAGTGGGAGACGCCCCTGAGAGTGCAGGGGTAGGTGAAATTGTGAATTGAACCTGTGAAATTGTGTCACTGTCTCTCCATTGTAGTGAGTAACATTTTCTTTACCTGGCCCCGTGGTGCTGTGTGTTTTGTAGCACCAAATAGCAAAACTGTAGTAGAATTACTGAGGGTGCCAACAAGAAACAGTATCAGGAGCCATGAGGTGGTAGAGTCAGAATAGCAGTACTTTGAATTTCAAATGCCTTTTTGATATTGGGGAATGTCTCTGGGAGGAACCTCCTTGGAGGGGCTCAGTAAAACCCAGAGTTTCTAAAAGCATTGGAAATTCTCAAGTAAAGTCTAATCTGTAGTTCAGGAAGAGACCCAAAAGCTTTATTTATCAGTAACTTTAAATTTACTACTGTTTTACCATAAATTTATGTGAATAGGTTTATGCTAGTCTTTCTGCACTTGGTTTATTTTTGGGAATGAGTAGGAGCCCTGTCTCCAGTTTCCTCTATTCCTGCAATTTATTCTCTTATTAAACTGTCTGGTCTGTACAGTTTGGTGGGGTTTTAAAATTTATTTATTTTTAATTTTTACTTCTTTTTGTACTAAATTCATGTAACCTAACTTTACTGGACACAGAGCTCTAAGTAGAAACAGAACAAACTGTTTACAGAAAATGTTGAATTGTAACTGGATCTCATCTTCAAAAACTTCTCTTCAGCACTTCAGACTGAGGTGGGGTTAACCAGGATGTCCTGGATGGCTTGTAACCTGAATAAACTTGAAATATCCCACTGTCATCTGAGGAAAAGTTTATGGCCATTTTGTGTAGCTGCAGCAGTAAAAATCATTGGTGAATTTTGAAACTGGAAATAAGTCTTCTCCATTGTGCCAAGCTTGCAGACCTCATCACTTACAGACTTTTGAGTGTGTCCCTTCCCTGTAGCCTGATCTTGACATTTTAAATTGACTGTGTTTTATTTTGTTTTGAAGAGAAAAGGTAAGAAGAGTATCCTGGATGTGGATCCTCAGGCTCAGGCCTTGCTAGAAATGGCTGGAAAAAGCCGTCAGAGCGAAGGTCTGCGGGAGCCCATGGAGGAGGATGAAGGTGATGATGATGAGAACTAAAGGAGCCACAGTAACACGAGAAACCTTTAATTTTATTTGCTTCAAGTGGTGATGATGTTCCTTGGACAAGATATTTTTTCCTTTTTTTTTCCCCCCCTTGAATGTACCTAATTGTCTGGGACAAAGCCTTGTACTTGTGTAATATTTAGGTCTAAAGCCCTATTCTGCCTGAAGGGTTTTGTGTGGGGAGGACAGAAGAATTAACTGGGGACATAATTATTAGGCATGGCTGAACTCTAGCTGAATATGAATCTTCTTTCATTCCTCATAGATTATGTCTGCACACTGAATTAAAAGCAGCAGAAGTTATTGACAGTATGGCTTTCTGTCCTGGAGAATTGATATGTACATAGTTATATATTTATAAAGCCTGTTGAAGACACTGATTAAAGCTCTTATACCTCAACTGCACATATTTATTTGCATGCAATGAAATTAGTCAGCAAAGCTTACAAACTGTAATGATGTCTTACACTGGTGAACATAGAATAGTCCACATGATGCCATACGAAGGGTGCTATTAATTTGCATTGCTTCAGTTAAAGCATTAAATTTCAAGCTTTCTAAGTCAGATTTTCAGCAGGTGATTCCACGTGAGCTGTAGAATGTCCAGAACTTACACAGCAACAAGTTTTATAGTACTACACCATCTCTAGTGCATCTTACTTCATCTGTTTCTGCAGAAACTTGTCTGTTATTTTATAAACTTAGACTGGAATCATTGGAGCCATATTTGTCCTAAAAATACCTCCAGCAGAATTCTCTAGAGAAAGTACATTCTTTAGTAGCCTCATGAGACTGGAGTAAAAGATCAGGCTGTAAAAAAGGTTGAGTAAGAAGCAGACACATTTAATTGAGAATAGGATCTGCAGATACCTTGAGAAAGAAAGAAAAATCAGGGTTACATTTGTGAAATATTTAAAGAAGATTGCTGTACACTTTATTGCCACATAATGAGTCATTACTCTATTAGGGAAAAGAATGCCCACAATGTGAAATGCAGTTGTTGGGCTTTGTGCTCTGTTTTGTGACTGTTCACCAGTCAGCACCAGTTTTGTCAGGTCTCTTATACTCAGGATTTTTTCTACTTGAATTAGTTCCCATCTCTCAGTCATTATTAGTTTGACCTTGGTAATTCTATGTGTAATCAACTTGACAAAAATAACCCTGATTTCTACCAGGGCCTGTAATTTCTAACTCAGCAACAAGTGTTTGGTTCTCAGTGTCTCAGAAAGATTTTCAGTCTTTCTCCTCCTGAGGACAAGGAGTGTCCAGTCCCCTTTGTCTTGGCATGAGTTTGTCTTCTTTGCAGCTTAGGGAAAAACAATAGAATTCTATAATTTCTGCTCATGTGACCTTCCTTAAAATTCTTTCCCTTGGTATTTTCTTGTATGAGATGTTTCTCCCCCACCTGTTGTTTTTCATAGGGAGCCAGATTTGAATATTCTGAACAATCTGCACTTGTGCCTTAACATAGATCTCATTTTTAAAAATTATATTAAACAACATGAATTTAACCTTGCAATGAGAGTGTGAAGAAATCACTCCAGCCAGGCGTCCTAGGACTCAATTGTGTGTTTTGTAGAGTACCTGAACTAATAATGCTTGGGGCATTTCTATTCTGTTTGTTCCAGTACAGAGAATGCTGTGGAAGGCCTGGGAGAATGTCCTTTTGTGCTGTATTTGCTTAGAGAAATCAGAGAATCTCCCAAGTTTGTAACACACAGAAGAAAATAAGCATCAGAACAATTGCACTGATACTTTTCTAGTTTTCTTCTCTCTATATATATTAATAATATTAAATTTTACAATGTAAAGAGTAGTAAGTACATGATGCTGTCTGTAAGTGTGGTGAGAGCAGCTTTTGTTTGAACATTCTCAAACTCCCACCCTGAGTCTCAGAGCCTCTTAAACACTCCCATGTGGATGGCATCCAGGATGAGACAGTTGAATTTCTGCAGCTAAACATAAAATAAACAGCTAGACTTTATTTTTCTTCCAGTACAAGGCAGAAGCTTGTTTTTGAGAACTGAAACCATCTGCAAGGGTATAAAAAAAATTGAATTGTACAAAGCTACTCTCCACCAGAAATATTTCAGTGGCCAGGTTTTCTGTGATTTGTAATGAGTATCAGTATAGCTGTTTCTTTCTAGACTATGAATCCAAAAAATAATCCCGTTTAAACTTCATCTTATGACTATCAGCATAGCATTGTGACCTCTGAAAGTGTAGTTTTTTGACAAGTTTGTGTCTGAGACTCTTCACTTTGATGGTGTTAAGCTGGGGCAAGAAGAAAACTGACACTGGCACTTTAGCAAATGTCTCCGTCAAGCATTATTTGTTAGGACATCACTAATCCAACCAGCAGATGGCATTATTCCAAATTGTTCTTTAAATGTAAAAAGATGGGCTTGGGAGAGACTCAATTTTTCTTTCAACCTGAACCTAATGATTTAGATACCTGGGCTTCATGCTCATGCACCTAAAAATGTCCAGAGAGCTTTTGTCAGGAGTGGGCTTAGCTATGATCTGAACAGCTCAGTCCCTTTTGTGCAGTTTTGACCCAGCTGCAATCTCAACATCCCTGCTCTGTTCCTGACTCCTCTTTATTCTCAGGCCCTTGTGGAGGTGAGTCCCTTTCCCATTAAATCCATCCACTGCTGAGCACTGGGTCTCATCAGCCTTCCCTTTTTCTCCTGTCACTCACACAGGTACAAAACCTGACAGCTGAGGGTTGGCACTTCAGCTCCCTGCTCTGTTTGACAGCTCCCCACAGTTTCCTTGAAAGCCTTGCTGAGTCAAGCTTGGAGATCTGGGAATCCACAAACACTATAGATGGAAGGAGGAGAAGTGCTTCACTTTTCCACTTCTCTAATGAAACATTAAAGGATGTGTCTAAATCACGAGTCTCACTCAGATACTTGTCAGTAACATTTTAAAATGTAGATTTTATTAATAAAAATGATTCTGATTTAAATAAATAAAATTTCAGTTTATGCACAATACATTTTCCTGTACAGGTGTGAAACTCTTATTTTGTCTGGGACTAGCACAGCCTTCTGGAATACAGATCAGTGTTATAAAAATATACCTGCTCTTGGTTTAAAAAAGGAGCCACGCTGGAGGCTTCTGCAGACAGCTCATGTGGAGTGGGCAGAAGAGTCTCTGGTGTAAGGACTGTTGGTAGAGCTGCACTTGAGTACCTTCAGGAAGAATGTGTGGGTCACAAAGCCATGGATTGGGATTATCCAGCATCACAGCTCTGTTGCAAGTGTATGGTAGAGCCCTCTCAGTCAGTTGTGACATCCCTTTGTGTGCTTTGGGTGGCAGCAGCGCGTTTCGTAGAGTTTGACGAGCTCGGACACGACGAACACTGAGGAAGCCAGGCCGGTGAGGAGCAGCAGGTCTGGGAGAGGACAGCAGGGAGTGGGGGTGAGCTCAGCTGGGCAGGAATCCCAGCCCAGCACCTTCCTGCAGCTGGGAATTGTGCTGGTGAGCCCCTGGGTACGTGGCCTCGCTGCGCCCTTGCCAGCTGACAATTAGGGACACCACTGCAGCAGACAAGGGCCACCACAGCTGGGACAGTCCCCTTGGAGGGTGGAAACAGGAATCATTTGGGATCCCTGCCCCCTGCTTATGACAACAGCCTAATGTGGATTTAACACAGTGTGGTAGGGTGCAATTTGCTGATTTAAATTAAAATCTGTGTTGCATTGCAGCTGGGAAACTGAAGTTTAACCCAGCTCTTTCCAAAGGGAGTGTCTGCATAACGATCTGAGAAATCTCATCATACAGAGCAGTAAATCAAAATTCAGAATCTCCGCTGGGATAATATGAAATACTACTACTATTTGGGTACAACTCTGTGTAAATACACAGAGATAGGAGCTGTTGGTTGATTTCCCCTACCAGTGATGTGTTGGGAGCTAACAGAGCAAACTGGCAATGGCATCTGCTTTCTAAAGCCACTTTAAGGAAAAAATAATAAAACAAACTATTATTTATTTTGCAACTTACCTAACACTCCTAAATTCTCTGTCTGGAAGATCTTTTGTAGAGGAGGGATGTAGATAACAGCCAACTGTCCCAGAAATGACCCAAGCACGGAATACAAGAACATGCGGTTTCGGAAAAAGCCGATTTCAAATATCAACTTTGTCTAGAAGAGGGAAAAAAAATTTTAAAAAGTAACTTTTTCCAATCTCTCTTGGAGCTAAATGTCACCCTGTTTCTTTACATTTCATCTCTATTACTTTTAAAGTTATATAAACACTTAGAGCCACGTAATTGAAATTGTAGTTGCATTTGAACTGTGATGGATAATTTTATCTGTATAAAAAGTTGATAAACATCATACTGCTTTAAATAACATTAAAGAAACCCTTACTATGCAAAATGCTGGTATTCTAATGTTTATGTTTGTGATTTGAGACAAGAAATTACTGCTGACAGAGCCATCTCACCTGAGAGCGACATGTCAGGGCATTGAAGAGGTCAAAAAACACAAAGCAGGTAAAAGTCATTGTTGTGGTTCGAGGAGTAATGCCCCCTTTTGGATTCTGGAAGCACACAAAAATTCAGGGGTTAGTTTAACCTTACAAAAATATGCCAATTCAATAGAAGAATTAAATGTTCCCTTTAATGAGCCCAGTCAAACCAAAGGGTAGTAAAACAAAGGAGTAAATCTAGTTCTAGGTATTATAGGTAGCATTCAGTTCTCTCTGCTAATTTTAAAGTTGATGATCTTATCAACCGTGTTTTAAATTCTTAAACTGATGTGGACTTGGAGTAAAGAACATTCTAAATTAAATTACTGAAAGTACCAACAGCAATCCATTGTACTTGGCATTTTCTGCTGGGAAAATGGAAATCTAGAGGTGAAAAGTCCCTTAAAGTACTGATGCCACATCAAGTAATAGGTTTCCCATTCTAGATTGGAAGGGCCAAATTAACAGAGGGAGGCAGGAGCAGAGCTGGGAGCTGACCCTGCTTTCTCAGCCCTCTGCCTGCACTCATCCTTCCCCATGGGATGGATTCCAGAAAGTTCTTCTCATGTCCTTCAGAAACTGCCCTCACTCTGTGCTCCACCCACCCTGATGGAAACAAGATCCGAGCACAGATTTCCCTCACCTCCTTCCAGAAGACAAAGAGGGTTCCACTGATGATGATGATTGCTGACATGAAGATTTTCAGGATCAGGGATTTGCTGAGGATGGTGTCTGTGATACACCGGGGGGGCTGCTTGATGGTGTCCCTGTCAACAGGTTCAACCCCCAAGCTGCCTCCAAGAGAAGCACAGGGATGTGTTAATTAATGCAGGGTGTCCCAAAATGGACATCCTGAGTAACCAGGATGGAGCTGGAGGATGCAATTCTTTGGAACACGGCATGAATATTCAAGCAAGGTGACATAAGGCCCAAATTTGTCCGTGACACTGATACCAAAGGCCTTTTCTGCATGTTGACCTGCTAAAATAACATTAGATTATCAGACCAGTGTCCCACCCCAGAGTGAGAGCTAACTGTGAGAGTGTGCATAATGTGGAAGCTGTAATTGTAATTAGATGTAGTTGTAATTAGCAGTTGGATGAGGTTCCTAAGTCTTGTGATTTTGGGGAATATCATCACTATTCCCTGGCCATTCTACCAGCAGGTGGTATTTTCAGGATAACGGGCCATTCCTAGTCAAAAAATGGAATAGTTAGGTGATTCCACCATAAAACAGGAAAAAACAGAAAACTTCAAGTAAATGTGAGGTGCTTTTTGAAAGACCAGGACAGAACAGGAGCGCAGCTTGTTGAACCACTGATGATGACTGATGAGGAATCTCAACAGTTTGTGTTCCTAGGCCAAATTCAGACATATTAAACCCAAGATTATTTTGCTCACTGGACTCTTCCATACCTCTGTGCTGGCGGCCCATCCATGATGATGTTGATCCATAAGATCTGCATGGCATTGAGTGGATTCGGTAGGTTGAGCACTGTTGACAGGGTAATCAGGCTCAAAGCTGAAATACTCCTGCAAAGCACAGAACATTATTCTGCAGGGCCTCACCCCGAAGGTGCTTTCACAGGAGCTGAAGAGAACAGGAACTTACGTGCTCAACTGGAACCGGACAAAATTTTTTATGTTGTAAAATATTCCCTTTCCCTCTTCTATTGCATTCCTGGAAGGGAGAGGGGATTTTATTAAGTAAAGAGCACTCACACTGTTTTACACTGAGCTCCCCATGACACTAAAAACACAAATTGTCTTTTGTAGCCCTTATTTCAGTGGAAATTCAGAGCCCAGCTCAGGAGGAAGTTGTCAAGGCAGCTTCTCACTTACAATTCCTTTATCAATGAGTAGATCTGAAAACCTGGGTCAGGTGGCCAGGTTTTGGTTCATAAAGCAGGCCTGGGACCTATTTATATACTCACTGTACCCTGCCCACTCTCTCTGTTGTTATGAACCAACAGAGCATTGCAAATTATGTTTTTCCTCTGAGCTTCCTGGATGAGGCAGAGTACGAGGTAGAATCATAAAGATTGGAAAACACCTCCAGGATCACCGAGTCCAAATTTTGACCAGAAAAGCTCTGATCTACCCAGATTTCTATGTGTTCTCAGATCCCCAGTTAGCTACAACACTGAGAAGCCAAGACTTTCAGGTGAAAGCTGGCTTGGTCAGCACCACTTGGAAGGAAAGTCATTGCCATGAATGCAACTAAAGACCCTGGGGCTCTGCACTTTAGGCCTGCAGGCCCCCCAGGCCTCCTCACACAGCAGGCTTGCTGCGGTGGACAGCCAGAAAAGAGCTGAAGAGTAAGAAGAGCTCTAAACCTACATGACTTTTGAGAAGTCATCGTCCACGAGGATCATGTTGGCAGCCTCTTTGCTGACGTCTGTGCCCGCTTGTCCCATCGCGATCCCGATATCCGCGGATTTCAGGGCCACGGCGTCGTTGACACCATCCCCTGTCATTGCCACCACAGCACCAGCCCTCTGCAAGGCCTGCGGGAGGGGACAGCTCAGAGGCTCTCGAGGCAGATCATGAACAAGCCACGCTGGCAGTTTCAGAGCCTGCACTATTTGCTTTGCCCTTTTTGTATCGAAGGATCAGAAGCTCTGTTGGAGTCTCAGGGTAAAACAGACTCGGCACCACGCTGAGGACAAAACTCAGACCAAGAGTTAGGAGACTGTTTTTTCAGGAGTGTAAGGAATCTCACAGCTCCAGCAGAAGTTAGAAGAGGGGACCAAAACCCTCAGAAATCATTCTCCTGGTGTTATAGTTGCTAATACCTCACTAGTTATTTTTTGTATGCCCAGGCCCAGACTTGCAAGAAAAATCATAAAATCAGAGAATATCCTGAGTTGGAAAGGACTCACAAGGATCATCAAATCCAGTGCCACAGCTAGTACCTTCAGATAAACAGTGCCAGTGCTCTAGCTGGGGTTTTACAGTCCTTTAGTTTGAGCTGATGCTGCTGGGGAAGACCAGATCATCCAGAGAACTGAGGCTCCCTCCCCCTTGTTTTTGTGAGGTGTACAATGAATTTCAGAGGCTCTTAGTACCTTTATTATTTTTAGTTTGTGCTTTGGACTCGTTCTGAAGAAAATGGAAACCTGAAAAACAACAAAAAAAGACAAAATATAGTCTCGTATTAGATGGAAGCTACTGGAAATAGGCTTTTTTTTTAATGTAATCAAAGCCATTACATTTTGGACAGTGGAAGAGAGCTCTGCCTCTGCCAGTTGGTCCAGCTCTTCCCCCGACATGGCTTTCAGCTTCCCATTGCAGAGACCAATATTCTGTCCTGCAAAGAAAAGAGATACTCACACTCTAAATATTAATGGATTCTATAATCCTAGCAAAGCTTTCTGTGTCTTTTAAGAGCCTTACACTGAGATTTTGCCATTTCTGGTGCTAAAATAGTGGAATTAATTTACTGGAATTTGGCCCAGAGTTCATAGCTGCTCTATACTCCATTTAATGTTTGTTTCAGTGGAAAAGCAAAAACCCAGTGACCTTTAAAGCCTCTACTGCACACACAAAAATGATGATAAAGTTGGTTATTAAGGGATAAAACATTTGACTGATGTGACAGACATACCACAGACCCCCAGGAAAGCAGCAAAGTTTGGTACCTATGGCCACAGCTGTTTCCAGGGCATCTCCAGTGACCATCTTCACTGACACACCTGACTCAAACAGGACTTGAACAGCTTCTCTCACTCCAGCCCTTGGGGGATCAATTATTCCAACCAGACCTAGAAATGTTAGTTTGCCAAGTTCTGGACCTGAGGCCAAAGCAAGTACTAGTAACAGAGGGGAGAAAAAGAGGACAAGAGTAAACTGTTAGTGATGTATTTCTGTGCTTTAAAAGGAATATTTAGAGAAGATATTAAATTGCCTGTTTTCCAGCAGAAAAAGTCATTAAAAGCAGATCTTTAGTGATTACAATCAGATTTTGTATAGACACAAAAATTCAGTCCTCTAAATAATAGTTTCTCTGAATGAGAGCATTTCTGTTTGACAAGTTTCTCTTAGGATTTCTTTCTTTCTAATTTTAAGCTGTCTACCACGTCTTCCCTAAATGCAGATGGATTAAATCTGGACAGTGTTATGTTAAACCAGACACTATTAAACTACTAAGCTAAACAATAGCATTCCTGCCAAAACTTACACTTTTTTTAAAACCTAAAAATGTGAAATGTAAATTCAGTTAAACCAGTGGAACTCCCACCATGTAAACATCCAGGCCCTGAACATTTTGTCTCTATTCTTGCTGCACACCCGTTATCATTCAATCATTCTTAAATCACTCAAGGATATTTTGCCAGGGGTTCGTGTCAGTGTTGCTTTGATGATGGAATCAAAAGCTGCAGCAGCTGTCTGAGTTAATCACTTCCCTTCAGAGCATTAATTTGCCATTGCCACAAGGGCAGATGATTTGGATATTGTAAATCAAGCGCTGCACAGGAGTTCCTAACCACAGGACACAGAATCTGTACATAACTACACCATCCTCCAGATCCAGCTGCCAAGGCTTGTTCTCATCTCCTTCCAAGCTGGGAACGGTGTCTGTGTTAGAGTGTGAAAGGCTGAGATGTTTCTGAGGGGCTGTTTCTGCTGATGAAGGAGGTGACACGTGTATAAAGCTCCTGTGGGCTGTGCACTGACAGGCATTGGGATCAGGAGATTGAGAGATTTGGGCCCAACAAAGGATTGAACCGAGCTTCAAAGAGAAATATGAGCACCCCAATCCACGTTTGGAACTCCTTCCAAAGTGGCTTTTTGTTGCTGTCTTCTCCAGAAACAAAACTTGGCAGAGCAGCGCTTAGATCAGGCGCAGCACAAAGCTCTCCAGTGCAGCACCAGAGCGTATCCCAGACAACCACAGCACTCCATGCAAGAGAAACATTCCCATTCCCAGGGCTTATTTTCAGGTCCTTTCTAACTCACTAATTTAAACCTAGCAAAAATAAAAGATCAGCTAGCAGGCCTAAGACATGGCACTCTGACAAGTGTTGGGAAGAGATCATGAAAGTGATGCTAAGAACTGAGGGCTTTAAGCTGAAACAGGGGAGATTTAGATTGAAGGTTAGGAATAAATTCTTCCCTGTGAGGGTGGGGAGGCCCTGCCACAGGGTGCCCAGAGCAGCTGTGGCTGCCCCTGGATCCCTGGCAGGGTCCCAGGCCAGGCTGGACAGGGCTTGGAGCAGCCTGGGACAGTGGAAGGTGTCCCTGCCCACGGCAGGGGTGGAATGGGATGAGCTTTAAAGTCCCTTCAACCCAAACCATTCTGTGATTTTGTGAGGACTGAGCCTCTGCCCATCCTAACCACAATAGAGCAGGGAAGTTTTAGGCCAGGTAACCTGTAAGTTTAAGGGACAGGGACAGTAAGGACTGACCTCGAAGCCCTGAGGAGCCCATTCGCTTTTCTTCCTGCTGGTAGAGGGCTTTTTGCTGGGGCGTGAGTGACAACGAGATGCCACCACTGTTGTACAGAGTGCAGTGCTGGATAACTTCTTCAAATGCTCCTTTCATAAAGTAAATATCTTCCTGGTCCTTTAAAGCAAAGAGAGAATACACTTTATCCATTAAAAAAAAAAAAAAAAAAAAAAAAAAAATTTTACCAAAAAAAAAAAAAAAAAAAAAAAGGAGCATATTTTAAATGAATAAGTCTTTAATTGTAGGTAG
Organism: Promerops cafer; assembly: GCA_013398275.1. Lineage (NCBI taxonomy): Eukaryota > Metazoa > Chordata > Aves > Passeriformes > Nectariniidae > Promerops > Promerops cafer. Next base: position 2,891,046 of record VZSE01010539.1, on the reverse strand, counting down.
AAAAAAATCCTGTTTCCTCTTTTACCTGCTTCGAGAGATGCCCAGGAGCATATATTATGGATGGGATGGGATATTTTTGCTCTGGCCATTTCTCTTGTTCAGCTCTCACAGACAGAATGGTAATGAAAAAGTTGGTGAGTTTTTAAACCAGAGCTAATATCAGCCAAAATGAGCTCCTTAACCCAGTAAGGGATAAAGGGCCAACCCTTTCTCCCAAACACCAGACCTCTCTCTCCCTGTCAGTTATCTCTGAAAAGTTTTTGTTTTCCTGCTTGAACCAGTGTATGAAAAGTATTCCCACCTCCCATTCAAACACAGTTTTACAAGCTAAAAATCCACCCAAGCTGGGAATTTTGAGGTTTGTTCCGTGTTCTCCCAACATAGTTAAGTCCTGAAAACATTATTTGCTGAAGAGATACCATTTCATGCCCATTGTTGAGGTGCACAATTAGAAACACAAAACCAGCCCCAGCCTCTGTTTGCTTTACCTGATTTTTCAGTGTGCATTTCACAGCCATCCACTTCTGCTCGGAGCTGAATGGAATTTCCTTCTTTCTTACATAAATGTCCTTTATGTCAGCTAATTCCATCTGAAGCGAGGTAAAACAAAAAGAGCACTGTAAGGCTGGACATTGCCAAAACCTGGATATGTTTTCCATATCACAAGGACTGACTGTTGACTGTGTCCTTCCAGGCTGTCAGATACCACAGGGCTCAAGAGAAAACATGAGGAGAGTAAAATTCATATGTCAAACCATTTTTTTCTTTTGGTGTGCCTGATATGGGATAAATTAAACTGGAATTTGAAGCTTGAGTCCTGATAAATTTTTAAAGAATTGGGGAGCTGCCCTGCCTTTTTGTGAGGCTTTGGGTCAAAGGAGGATCGAGTCCATTCCCTAAACTCATGGCAAAGCAATGGGCTGAGCAGATTTCTGGGTTTCTTTTCTGGGTTATTTCCCAGCAACTCTACTTGAAAGAAGAAAGGAAATAGCAAATAACAGAACGGTCAGCCATGGATGTGGTTTTGAATTATTTCCTGATGAATTGCACTCAAAAAGCAATTCACAACAAAACCTTTCAGTCCAAATCAATACACTCCTGCTGCAGCAGAGTGTGTGGGTGTTCCAGGTGAAGTGGGAGAGGCTGGAAGCTGCTTTTGATCACCTTTGTCCCCAGCTCCCACCAAACCAAAACATTAAAAAGGAAAAATAGGAAAGACACCCTCCCTCATATTCTGCTATTGCTTGGCTACTGAATTTCAGAGCAGGAGGAAGGTTTTAACTCAGCATTTGGGGAAATGAAATGCCATTGTTTAAAAAGAAAAAATTAAAAAATCATGATTTCACTGGTAGAGTTAGGAGCTTGAAAAGCAGGAGGTAAGATCAGATGTTTGCAGGGGCATCATTTCATCAGGGACCTCCTGTGCTTCACAGCCCACCCGAGGGCTGAGGCCACAGGCTGGGTGACATTGATGAGGTGACACCTTGAGGTGTTTCACAGCTCTGCCCAGGAGTGTGAATGCAATATTCATAAACACATCTTGTTTTACATAATCATGACTAGGAAAAAGTAAAAGCCAGCAGATGACCCAAAATGAGGGCGACCCTCTGCCATGCAATCTGGCCTGGCCTGTGCCTGCCCATTTTTAACTCTTGTCTTCCTCCTGGACTCTTACTTGGCAGGGGCAGGAAATATAAAAAAGGCTGTCCTGTCTGGGCCCAAAAGAAATGCACTACCCAGCCTAACTGCAGGATTAACCAAGCCAAACAATGATTGCTGTCAGCACAGGAGCTCAAGGAAAGTGTTTGTCCATGAGTAAAGGCTGACTGGGAGAGGTAACATCTGGGACCTTGGGCAGAGGAGACAAGGGAGGACTAAAACCAGGCTGGGGAATTTCAAGCAGCCTCACTCTGCTGCCAGACCTCACAAACCCTGCTTTTATTTATTTATTGGTTTGAATTGCAGGGAAATTTTAAACTCTAAGGGTCTTACCTTCATTGCCAGGGCAATGAGAGCTCCTTCTGTAGGTTGTCCTATCACACTGTTTTTCCTGATAACGGCGTTATTGACTACACAGCCAGCCTGGAGAAAGGGACAGGTTTACAGGAGTTATTTTGGTCATTACTGAAGTCACAGCTTTTTCATCCCTTTAAATGAAAAGATGGAAGATTGGGGAATGAAAGGAGCCACATCCCAAAAGTTTTGGGAAAAGGTTTCCCCTCAGCAGCATCACTTGAGGTCAGTTCTTGTGTTTTCTAAAGCCACTTAATCCATAACATACACCAATATTTTGGTAAAATATTATGCTTTGTGTAAATTAACATCAAGAGAACATGAGATACGTTTAATGAGCTTGATAGATCATGAAAATGATAGCTCAGTCTCTCCTGCTATTGTTTCTGATTTGCAGTATGAATAAAACAGGACCTAATCTCCATTTGAGATTCCAGCTCATTTCTCCACCAAACACTCCACTTTAGCCTACAGCTGAATATTCAAAATTTTATGTAAAGCTGACATGAAACCCAGAGAACATCACAATAAATTTATAAACTGACTGTGTAGCTGGCTAATGTCTAGAATCTCTGCACATTAAAAACCTGAACTGGGTAAAATGTATTGGTTTCTCCTCTGCCAGAATTGTATTCTTATCCAGAATATCATTGACTCCTGAAGCTGATGGCTCTGGTCTCTCCCTGAATGTCTTATGATCACTGCCTTTCACTCCTAAGCTTCAGGAATTACATCACACTCAGTCTTTCCATGAGAATGTTTTAGCAAGACAGTCCATTTTAGAATAACAAAAGTGAGGTTTTATCACACTAATTATCCAAAGTTATTTGTGCAACTGAAAATTGAATGTAACTAGGATAAGCTGGTTCATAATTAATACTTACCTCCACGAGTTTCCCAATGGAGATGTTGGAAAATTCTTTCAGGATCTCCTTGGATGGCAGAAGATAAACATTTCCTTCTCCATTGTAGCCCACCCCGCTGACCTGAGGGAGGGGAGAGAGATGGGAAATTTCCCCTGCACCAGGCAGGACTGGACTGCAGATGTGTGCAGGGGGCTGCACTCAGGAGAATTCTCATTTTGAAGGAGTGCAGGGGTTCTTCTTTCTTTCCCAAAGCAATGATTAAAGGAAAGGCTGCAGACAGTGACAATATCACATTAAAATGGCTTTTTAGGGACAAAAGGAGTCAATTTGTCCTATAGGGAACTTGTTTGCTGTGATTCCAGAAGTCTCCTGCAGCTCAGGGGAGAGATGCAGACCTTTGGCAGCAGTGGCATCACTGGCTTTGTTCAAGCCCTGCCCTCTTGCTGACTGTCCTGTCTCTCCTCTGCCTCACATTTTGCATTTTCCCTCATTTTGCACAGAGAGGAACGAACCAAGCAAAGAATGAAGCTGCTCTTATAATAAATATTCCTACAGGAGGTGGAGCAGCAAGGGTCAGTGGCAGGTTTCAGTATTTACAATAACTGCAGGGAACAGCAGGTTGTGCCAATGAACATCTCTGTGGGACCTGAGCAGTTTGTGTACCCTCAGCCCTGTGGAGGTCTTATCTTCTTTTTCTTCTTGTTAGAGTTGGGATTAAAGGCATGAGAGATGGAGTTTCTTGTTCAGACTCAGGTGTTTATTGATTCTTATCGCTGTTACAGTCTCACGAGCTGTGAGTTCTAGCTAACAAAGTGAAAAATGGCCTCCATCTCCTTCTCTACAAGGCCTTTTAAGCACAAACTATCCAATTAGGAAGTGACACCTCAATTATTTCCATTTTGAACCCAATAATGAAGAATTTGTAGTCCGCACTGCAGGCTTTTCTATCCAACTACAAAATATCACCCAAACCCATGGAGAAGAAGGAGAAAAAGAGAAGGACTAACCTACACCCTAAAACCTCCATCTTGCCTTATATATTATATTCTAAAACCTGAAATTCTAAGTTTTCCACTCTGTGATATTACATATTACACATTACAAACTCCACACCCACAATCCCAGTGCCATCACTCAATTTTGGAAGCTTTCTCCACAGCCTCAGGTCAAATGCAGTGCTCTCCTGAGGGTCAGTGCCTGTCAGCACAGAAAGCCCAAAATTCTCAGCGACCAGGGCTCCAACACAGCCCCGCCTCTGCTTGTCCCCAGGGCTGCAAAAATCCCTTCTCTTTACGGAATGCAAAAGAAACTGCTTGGTTTGGGGCCGGCCAGCCTCCCTCGTTTGGGTCTAGGTGAAGCAAAGGCAAATTCAGTGCTGCTGAATTCCAGCAGGAAAGGCTGGCTCAGCTGCCCACCCCTACCTCTGCCTGGCAGCCGTCCGAGGTCACGAGCCGCGTCACGGTCATCTCGTTGGCGGTCAGAGTGCCCGTCTTATCCGAGCAGATGACATTGCAGCAGCCTGGGGCAGGGATGGTTTTAATCAGAACTGCTAAATCAATCATGCAGCCCAGCAGCGAGATTGAGAAGAGGGAGGAGAAAGTTCACTAATGTTGTTTGAGCTGCGCCGGTGAAAGGGAGAAAAGCTCAAGGAATGGATGAGCTTCCTAACAGGGAAGGAAAGGATTTGAGGGCACACTGGGGCATTGTGAGCATCATTTGGGTGTGAGATGTGGTAGGGGACACCTGAAGAGGGTCACGTTGTCTTGGTCAATGTTTCTGAGTTGCAATATCACACAACAGAACAGCTGCTCTATTCCAAAGAGGCAGACCCAATTCCCACTCTGCCAATTTAGCCTTGCTTCTCTAAATCAGGAATAGCAGCCCTTCCCTGCCTCACCAAGGGACTGTGAGAGGAGATGGGTTAAAGACTGTCACAAAAAACACTCAAAGATTGACATCTAAGAGCAGAAACTGCCCCTTTGCTCTGCTTTGTGCCAGTCCTGATCCAGTAAAGCACATTTTTCCAGAGCCCATTTATAAAATACTACAAAAGGGTAAATTAGCAGAGCGACCACTTCCCAGATAGTTTCTACTCCCAAGAAGGGGGGAAATTAATACAAAACAAGAACCAGGGTCCAGCTCCCTTCTGAGTTTGAAGGTCTTCCCTGGCTCTGGAGGTGATCCCAGTGCCCAGGCACAGACCCCATGAGCACAGTGACCTCCAGGTAAAAGCCTGGAGAGAAAATAAAGCACATTGGGCTGCAATTAAATGAATTGCACTTTTGAAGGATTAGCAGAGAGCAAAGCTGTGACCCCCAATACCTCATTTTTAATTAGTGATAATAAAGAAGGATTGTTCTTCTTCTTTTCAGAAGTCTAACAGACAGTTTTGGTTGTGCCTTCTCTGCACCTGCAGTTCTGCCTCTGCGGGCGCAGCCCTACCAGAACAAATTCCCCTCAGGAGGGAAAAGCCATTTCAGATGTCCTGGGTCAGGGCAGAGACAATAAAATCAGGGTGATAAGATTCCTTAACTGCAGAACAAACAAGGGCAGTTCAAACAATAGGATTTTTTCCTGAGAGGACAGGTTTCAGCTGCAGGACCTGGCCGTGCAGCGGATTTTGGGAACTGCACAGACCAGGCTTGGTATTTATTGTGCATTTAATGAATGGTGCTAAATAGACACCATGTCTGCTCCTTCATGTCCCTGCCACCCTGACCCAGGGCAGAGCAGCAAAGCCTGGAGTACAGCCACCTGGGAGTAAGGGACAAATTAAAGGTAAGGGGAGGTGGAAGAACAATTCCATCCCGGTTCGCTGTGCCCTGCAGCTGTCAGGATGTGCTGGACGCCTTCTCAAGGTCCCCTCTGTCCCTTTCTCTTTGACTTTTTGGATATCAGGGAGATGGCCACCCAGCCTGCAGAAGGATAAATGGCTTTATTTCTGCTGCCAGGAAGGGTGGGGAGGTTTTTAGCCAGACACTGAAGAAGTGGACGGGATGGACCTGCAGGAGGAACCCACAGCATTTAGAGGAAGGAGAAACAAAGATTTTAACCCGATGTGTGTCTGCTCCCCGTGGGCTGGGTTGCACCATCCCAAGCACGTGCCTGTGTTCATACCACCAAACTAAGGGAAAGGGGTGAGAAACACAGGGTAGGAAATGTATTCAGTTCTGAGTGGGCTGCTCTGTCCCAGTAAACTATTCCAAATTCATTTTTCTGGATCAGACCATCGCTCCCGAGGCCAGCCCATGGCTGCCCAGCTCAGATTTTGGAGCCTGGCAGCTGACCAAGCCGTGTGGCCCCTCTGCAGCCTTACCTAAGGTTTCCACTATGGGCAGCTTCTTCACAATCACCTTTTTCTTGGCCATGCGCAGCACTCCCAGCACCAGGGTGACGGTGACCACGATGGGAAGGCCCTCAGGGATGGCAGCCACAGCCAGGCTGGGGACAGCAGAGACACAACAGCCTCAACACGGGGGCCAAACCACAAGTACTGACCCAAAGGTGCCAGAGGGACATTCCCAGGGCTGAGTTTTCCTAAGGGTCTGAAGGGGATAGCCACTGGGACTCCTGGCACACTGTAAATACAAAAGCAGGATATTTATCCAGCCCTCCAACCTTTTCCTGGATGATTTTGACAGAGCAGTTATTTTTCTTCTTTACATTGCCAAAGAGCAGTAATTTCTGGCTAAGCATGGATTTAGAGGCTGGATTTCATTTCATTTATTTAACTTTCTGAGGCTGGGAGTTGAATATTCCTTGGCATCAGGGCTCACACGTTAGCCACTGGCTCGTGGCCACGTGCAGCCCCTCACCTCCTTTCTTACCCCATGATGTGGGGGACAGAACCAGCTCCCCAAATGTCCCCATCATCAAAACCTGCAACACCTGATATGCTGGAAAAATCCAGCCACAATCTGTATATTTGATATTAGATATTCCCTGGGAAACTCTGAATGCTCCTGGGCATGTGCAAAATGTAATCCAGGAGACCTTACAAAACCATAATCTGCCCTCCAAAACTCAGGATTAACCACTCTTCTTTGCCACCACATCTCCCTGGGAGACAGGAAGGTGGCACTGAGTCAGCTTGGCTGCTCTGTTGTCTCCCCACCTGGAATTTTTTTTATTTCCATAAAACACTTCTTTTTTTAAGAATTGATTTTAGAGCCATGACAGCTCCAAGTTAACAGGTTTTATGGGCACTACTGAAAACACATTTTTTTATTGTGTTTGATTAAGAAGCTGTGCATGCTTCTTTTTGCTGTATGAGATGTGCATTCCTTTCTTTAGACGTAAATCCAGTAGGAACAGCAAAGAGTAACATTTGCTGTTGGCACACTCCCACTAAATTCATAGCACAGATAGGAAAGGGCATTCACAGCAGGATGAGGTAGAGATGCCAGTGAAGATTTTCAAGATAACAGTTTACAAAATTAAACAAACCCTCAATCTTTGTTCTGTTTTTCTCCACTCTGTTTAAACCTCATATTGATTTTGCCAGTGCAGGAGAAATATGTATTTATGAACGGTTTTACTCAAGTGCTCTTATGTGAAATGTCCCTTGTTTTGAACAGGGAATTCCTTGGACATTTCATTAGAAATCAAAGAGAAAAGGGCTCTCCAGTCCTCACCTGACTCCAATGGTGAACATGCTGAGGAGATGCTTCCCTTGCAACCAGCCAATGAGCATTATCAAACCTGGGGGTGTAAATGATCTGATTAAAAAAATAATTTCAGAAATCTCTAACCTTCTTTAGCTGACATTGTAGAACTAAAAATGCAGTGAGGCACCCAAATCTCTCCTTCAGTGCTGTCTCTGCTGGAACCCCCAAAGTCCAGGTAACCCAGACCCACAAGTGCTTTTGGAGGAGCAGCCCTGGAGCACAGAGGGATCCCACAGCCAGCCATGCAAGTGTGAGCCTTGCATCCCACTCACCGATTATCCCAAAGGAGAACAGGGTGAGCTGCTTCCCCAGCCTGTCCATGCTCTTCTGCAGAGGTGTCTTGGGGGTCTGGAAAAATGAGAGACTATTGTTTTTCCTTTGGTTGCTGTGTGGGATGAGAAGACGATGGTCAGCCCAGAACAAGCAGCCCACACAGTCCTGGTTGTCAGTTCATGGTCCCTGAAGTTGCCTTTTGCTTTTCCCACCCTCAGCCCTCCAACAGGCAGAGCCTGTCCTGTCCCTCTCTGTCAGACACTTTGGTGTCCCTCACTCACACGGGCATTTTGTGGCAGAAGCAGAACTGAACCCAGTGCATGGACTCCCGGGACTGCTCCTGCTCGCAAACTTTCATCCAGGACACCCCAAATTTCCCCAGACAGGGACTGTGTTACCTCCTCAGCCTGCATCATCTTGAACACCTCGCCAAACTGGGAATTTTCACCCGTGCCAGTAACCACGCCCTGAAAAAAGGGAAAAAGAGAGATGGAGGTGGAAAACCCTAGGGAATCCCAGACTGGTTTGGGTTGGAAGGGACCTTAAGCCCATCTTTTTCCACCCTCTCCCATGGGCAGGGACATCTTCCACTATCCCAGGCTGCTCCAAGCCCCGTCCAACCTGGCCTTGGAGACTTCCAGGGATCCAGGGGCAGCCACAGCTTCTCTGTGCCAGGGCCTGTCCACCCTCACAGGGAAGGATTCCTTCCCAATACCCAGCCTAACCTGCCCTCTGTCATTCACCTTTCCTGCCACTCCAAAGGGATCTGTAAGTAATGCCCAGGAAGAGATCAATGGTGTCAGAACTCACTTTTCCCTTCCCGTATCGCACCAGGGTCCCCATGAAAACCACATTGCTCAGCGTGGTGATGTCCCCAGCTTCCAGCAGGACACCGTCAGTCTTGTTGCAAGGCTCAGCTTCTCCAGTAAAACTGGATTCATCCACCAGCAGATCTGTAGCCTAATTAAAAGGACACATTTCTGGCACTGCTAAGACAAGGAGCTTCCCAGGCAGGCTCGTTTCCAGCTGTATTTACCTCTATGAGCCTGAGGTCTGCAGGAACCCTGTCACCCACAGACAGGTGGATGATATCTCCAGGCACCAGCTCTCGTGCTAGAAGGTGCTGCAGCTTTCCTTCCCTTAGGCTACACGAGGCAAATGGAAGAAAGAAGAAAGGGAACCAGGCTGTGAGGTTTTTCATTCCTTCTGCAAGCTTGGGAATGTGGCAAGAAAGCAAGAAGCCTTGCCCCAAAGACCTTCCAGTGTAAATAAGAACAGAAAATCTTCATAGCAACGAGCAGAGGATTATGTTCCTTTTGGGCTCGGTTTTAATACGTAAACAGATGGGCAGGTTATGGATGATTTACATTTCAGAAGTGACTTTAACCTTATTTATACAGTAGAGGAGCAACAAGAAGTTGTGCTTTCATGCTTTAAGTAATGAATTGCAGATTCTTGAACCTAAAAAGAGGCTTTTTAAAGCTAGAATTACCCCTGGCATTCCATTATTGCATTCAAAGTGGAGCCTTCCAGGCAGTTGGATGCTTCTGGTGTCATATCATAAATAAATAAAGAACCAGCAGTGGGGTTTGTAAGCTTCAGGGTGAACTTTGGACCAGAGGAAAACCCCACACCTCTTTGGCAGGGCAAGGCTTCCCTGAGCCTCACAGCTTATTGCTGTTCACTGCGACAAAACTGATTTGCAAAGACATAAATAGGAAAAACGTTTCCTGTAATTTCCAGCACTGATAACAAACATCAAAGCCCTGGGGGAAGAAGTGTCTGATCCACTCTGCAGCTGCTCCATGGGCTGTGACCTGGCTGTGCCTGTGCCTGACACGTGTGTGCAGCACCAGGTAGGACAGGACCCCCATCCCACCTGCACCTGCACTCAGGTGCTGCTTTGTGCCCATCTCTCGTGGGGAAAAACTACCCTAACACAAAGAAATATATACACAGGTGAGGTTTTTCCTGCCTGGGGAGACAGTGACATGCAGGATGCTGCAGGGATGTGGAGCAGGATTTTTCTGGGACCCTCCTGTCTCTTAGCATTTATTCAATTCCACAGGGTGCCTACTCCTTATTCCTAATTTTTCTAATTTTTTCCTAATAATTAAACAAAAATTCTAATCATTTCTGAGCAATACTGATTATTTCATCCCCTTTCCCTGTGACCTGGAGCTGCACCCATGCACGGTGCCACCCCTCCAGAGACCAGGTTCTCATTACGTGCACGACAGCCTGGAATAATTTTCTTCTCCCGTTGGTGCTGCCCCATCAGCCCCACTCCCTGCTGAGCCCCTGCTGCAGCCACGCCTCACCAGTTGCACTCGGGGGGCACCAGCTTGTTGAGCTCTTCCAGGGACTTTTCCGAGCGATATTCCTTGCAAAGAAGGGAGAAGAAAGCCAAGTTACAGCAGAAGTCTCCTGCCCGCCAGCCACGGCCACGGAGCAGAGCTCTGCACAACCCACCTGGATGAAGGCCACGGTGACCACGATGAGCACGGCCTGGAACAGAGGGGTGTCACAGGGTGGGCACAGAGACAGGGGCAGGACAGGTGACACCACCCTGGGGATGAGGGACAGGTGACACCCACCATGGGGATGAGGGACAGGGGCACCCACCATGGGGACAAAGGAAAGGTGACACCCACCATGGGGACAAAGGACACCAGGGTGATGAGGGTCAGGGGCACCCACCATGGGGACAAAGGACAGGGACCTCCAACATGGGGACAAAGGACAGGTATCACCAGGGTGATGAGGGACAGGGGCACCCCCCATGGGGACAAAGGAAAGGTAACACCCACCATGGGGATGAGGGACAGGTGTCACCAGGGTGTTGAGGGACAAGGGCACCCACCATGGGGACAAAGGACAGGTATCACCAGGGTGATGAGGGACAGGGGCACCCACCATGGGAATGGGGGACAGGGACNCATGGGGATGGGGGACAGGTGACACCCACCATGGGGACAAAGGAAAGGTGACACCCACCATGGGGACAAAGGACACCAGGGTGATGAGGGACAGGAGCACCCACCATGGGGACAAAGGACAGGGACCTCCAACATGGGAACAAAGGACAGGTATCACCAGGGTGATGAGGGACAGGGGCACCCCCCATGGGGACAAAGGAAAGGTAACACCCACCATGGGGATGGGGGACAGGTGACACCCACCATGGGGACAAAGGACAGGTGGCACCTACCATGGTGATGCTCGCGGCGTCCTCGTACTCCTTGGTGATGACACTCACTAAAGCTGAGGCCAGCAGCAGGAGGATGAGGGGGTTTTTGAACTGAGAAAACAAGGAACAAATGGAATGAGAGGTGCTGAAGCTGAGCTGGCTGCAGACCCCATCAGGAGGGGTCCCTTCAGGAGGGGTCCCTGTGTGGTTTTGCTGCCGGGACCCTCCTTGCACCATGGTCAGGTTTCTGCAGTTCCTGCCCCACAGGTGGCCTTGGGGACCAGCAGGACCAAGTTCACACCAAAACACATGAATCCCCCCCACTTTTCCTCTTTGCACAGGCAGTGCTCCCCTTTGCAGACACACGACACAGAGCTGATTCCAAAAGCTTCTTAGATGCACAATAAGGACAAACAAAAACTTTACTGTCTTTTTAAAATCTGAAACCAGAAATCCTCTTTCTTCTTCTTTTTCATTTTTTCTTTAATTAATCTGCTCAAATCTTCACTAGACCGAGAGCTGTGGGAGTCAGGTGCTCACTTGTTTCACTTTTAAACAGATTTTGAGGCCCCTTTTCCTACCTGAGAAAATTACAGCTCTGTTTAACTGATGTGGGAATTGATGGAAAGGAATTAACTAGATAAAAATAAATCTCCCTGTTTCGTGCAACAGATGTGTGGTGATGCTCAGCAGGAAAGCCAGGGTTTAAATTTATTCCTGGCTGGATCCAAAGGTGAAAGTCCCTTCATTTCTCTTTAGAAAACCGAGGCAGAGGGGATGTTTACAAGAATAGCAGCTGGAAAAAGCCACAGCAAAGGGCTGCTGAGGGCTGGTGCTCAAGTGCAGGCTGTGGATGGTGCAGGACCAGAGGCACCAAAAAGTTGCAGGAGGATCAGAGATGTACCAAAGAATCCCTCTGGTGTCCCTGTAGGAGAAACTGGTTCTTAAGGCTGAGCAGAAAAAACCCATCATCTCACTTTTTATCAGGAATAAAAGAATCCTTGGAGAGATTTAGTGATGACTACCAAAAGCGTAAAGAATATAAATCATATATAAAAAAAGGGATAAACCATGAAATAAAAATGAAGTCTTTCAAAGCAACTCAAATCCTTGTGATTCAACTAAGCAAGAAGATCAGTCAAATCACTGGTTGGAAATGAAAAATAAAAACAAAGAAACAAACAAAAGGCCCTTCTTGTCTAGTTAAAAGCTCTCACAGAGAGGTGAAAGACTTATTAAATAGTGACGAGAAATAGTTAATAAAAGCAAAACTCAAGGATAACTCAGCTGGGGAAAGAGAAGATCACAAATATCACCTTCTGCCTGGCTTTTGGGGCAGTTGGTGTGAAATGGTGGATGTCAACAGCACATGGCACCATTTATGAATGTACCTCACTGGTGTTTCACTGACAGAGACCCTGAACCCCCCCTGAGCTCCACAGCTGCCCCTGTTCTGGAGGGACAGGAAAATCAGAGCATCCTCCAGCTGCCACTGGCTCTCCTCAAACCCTGCACGAATTTATCACTTGCCTTAAAGGGGATAAATATGCTCCAGCAATCAGGCCCCTGATCTACAGCGTTTGATTTGTGGGCTGTGTGGAGATAAAAAGGTTCATTTCTGTTTGAAAATGTTATCTGCACCCTCAGTGAGCTGCAAAGGAACCTCACAATGGCTTTCCCAGGAGAAGGAGCAGTTCCTGAGTCCAGGGCACAGCCTGTTCCAAGGCTCAGCCTCTGGAAGTAGAAACCCTGAATATTTCAATGCAGACACCTGCTCAGAGCAGCCCAGCCAGGTTTTGTTTTTGCCAAAAATGGGGATCTGTGCAGAAAATCCTTACCTGGTCCAGATATTTCTTCCATATTGGCTCTGTGTTCTCTACTGAAAATTCATTCCAGCCGTGCTTTGAGCGGCGCTGGAGCACGGAAAACTCAGAGAGTCCAGTCTGTAAGTCAACCTAGAGGGGAAAAAACCCCAAACCCAACCCAAACATTTCATGCTATAGTTACAGAAAACTTATTATGTCAAATTTATATTAAACCCCTCTAAGCAGACTAGGCAAGATCTTCATGGCTCAGCCCCACATGAAAAAATAAATCTGTTGTTTTTCTGTTTAAATATGTATTTTTGTTAAACCACAGAAATCCATAAAGTAAGCACAAGTCAATTAAAAAAAAAAAGTATATTTCCAAAAGGGAGAAATTATATTATAGATGACAAATTAGAAATCTAAAATAGTAAAAGAAAGAAGTAATTTCTGGTTGCACTGTGTATTTAAAGAGGAAATGAAAATAAATACACCCTGACAAAATTCAAAGGGAACAAAATGAGAAGGGATAAAATCTATTCTGCCTGGATTTAAAGAATACTGAGGTCAGAAACCAAAATATAGCCAAGCACTAAAGCTTTCCCTGGCCTTGGGGACCCTCGAGCCCAGCCAAGGAGAGGATTCATCCCACAGAAAGGCAGAGGAATTGAGCTCTCCAGGAGTTAAAGGCAGTTAAAGACTGATTTTGCAGCTCAGGCCCTTCCACAGCAGATCCCACACTCCCAAAGACAAACCCTTACATTCAGGGCTCTTGCCAGGTCCTCCTTGTGGCATTTGCAGGCGTCCTTCGGGGGCAGGACTGCCACCTCATTCTCCTGCTCGATTATCTTCAGCTCGCACTCCTCGCGGGGCTGAGGGAACACAACCAAGCAATCGTTAGGTGCTAATTAAAGATTTCCAGCACCTCCTTGCTTCTTTTAATCCCATTCCCTCCCCTCCCCTCGGCAGCTGGGCAGCTCCAGTCACTACACCCTTCCCGAAGCTCAGTGCTTTAATACCAGCTCTAATTAATGCTGAGCACCTTCTCGCAGGGGGAGAGAGGCTGCGAGGAGCTGGGGAGCTGCAAAGAGAAGCTCACGGTGCTGATCAGGAAAGGTTTGTGCTGTTTGAGGTGTCCTGCCTGAGAGCAGCTCTGTCCCATGCTCTGTCCCAGTGCCTCACAGCCCAGACTCGATGCTCAGAGCAAGGAAAACACCTTTCCCTTTGTAAAATCCTAATAAATGAATTGAAAACGTGAGCTAGAAATGTGAGCCAGAAGGAGATGCAACATCTCCCCTCCTGTGTCCTGGGCTGCTTTGCTCCACCAGTGACTCTGCAGCTGCCTGCAAGCAGGGTAAGCCCTTCCTGCCCCATCCAGGCATCCAAACCCTCAGCATCCCAACCTCTCCCTTTCAATTCCCTTCATTTCCTTCTCTAAAATGCACTTCCCAGAGCAGCAGCATTCCCAAAATCTCTGCCAGGCCCATGATGAAGGCACTGTGATCACTATGGCAGGCTAAGTACAGAGAGGGAGAAATCTCACCCTTCCCAAGGGACAGGAGTTCCATTCCCTTTTACCTTCATTCATAAAGCACAAGAGTGTGTGCTCATTAGGAAGGGAACCCCCAGGGAGCCTGGCAGGCATTTGGCACTGGCTCCCAGCACCCTGGAATATTTGCTGTGGGATGCACTCAGGTCTGGCTCATCCTCCTGCAGTGGTATTTAGGGACTTGGCCCTTCCTTGAATATTCAGGAGCTTTCTAGGAACATCCAGTGCTTTGCAATCTGAAGCCCGAGATAAATGCAGAAAATCCTAAATGCAGAAAATGTCCTTGGCTGTTCTCTCGTGGAGCTNCAGAAAATGTCCTTGGCTGTTCTCTCATGGAGCTGGTTTCAGTCTTGGGGTTTCTGGAGAGCTCGGAGCATCTCTAAGCCCTGCTCCTGGAACAGGCTTTAGCCAAATCCATCTGTTGCAGGCCCTTTTTATGGCCATTTCCTGACCCTCAGCTCAGCTGCCAACACGAGGGATGCCAGCCCCCGCCCCTGCTCCCAGTGGAAAAGCACAGGAGTCTGCTGGGACCCCTTGGTCTGGGCAGGCCTCATTTAGAAACTATTTTGTCCCAAGAACAACCTGTCTTTCCAAACCCCCAGTGATTTGCCCAGGATCTCCATGGATTTTCCTGCTCCCACATTTCCCTCAAGCTGGTGACCCCATTTTGCCCAAAGAAGCTGCAGTACTGCTCCCCTTTGTGAGCCATCCTAGCACTGGACATCACCCTTATTTCCACATCTCCTTAACAGCCCTCTTGAGAAGGGACAAAAATACCCCTTCTGTGTTTAAAACTCATGATTTATATCCCTGTTTGGGTGTCCTGGTTGCGCAAATTCATCAGCTCCCTGCAGCTTTGTTGACATCCAGACAACTGAAATCCCAAGAGCCACTTATGGAAGGGTTTGGTGGGAAGAAAGCACAGGGCTGCCATGGATAGACACATCCTGGAAGTCACTGCCATCCTGATTAATGTGGCTCTCCAGGCTCCTCTGTGCTGCAGGTGACACACACAGGTATCAAGGTACAGCTCTGCCCTGGAGGAGTTTAAATTTTAATGAAAGCAGCTAGAAGGCAGGAGGAGACCAGGGTAATGTGCCTGCAGTCCCCAGGGGCAACAAGGGAAGCAGGGCCCAGCTCTATCAGCAATATTTACCTTCAAAAAGGTGTGGAGGAAAGAAATGACAAAGGCTCTGGTTGTGTCTGAGCCCTGTGTGGTTTCTCTGGAAATGCTGGCAGCCCCCTGCTCCTGGCAGCCAGGGGCTGTTGTGACAGGGGTTTATGGGGATGAGTTAACTTGCACTGCTGAGCCTACACCTGTAAGGGATTTTCCCTCATCAACATGGCACAGCTTTTCCCACCAGAACAGCCCCTGAAATGCCCAGTGGGGCCCCATCTCCCTCCTCCTCTGCATGTGCTGCCTCTGCAGAGCCCCTGTCCCCCAGTCCCACCCCACCCCATGGATGTGGGGCACCAGGCAGTGTGCTGTGCAAACCTCTTCACAAACAAACCTCTCCTCGAGCATTACTTGCTTTTGTATTTACATTGCAAAGCAGGTGTGGGTTATCCACAATATCCATTTACATTTATAACCTTTATCCTTTCAGCACAAGAGCACAGGCTCCATACAGCAGGGCAGGAAGAAATAACAACAGGGCAACTATCAGTTTATCTATTGCTTTGCAAGATCAGGAGATACTGGAGGTTGTAAAGAGCAGCTGGTGTGGCTGGGAGCCACCTTGGAGGTACCTGAGCATCCCTCATCCCAAAACAATCCATCAATTGTGCCACGGAGCAGCCCATGTGGAAGAAAGAGAGCATGGGGCTTTCTGCAGAGCACACAGCCCTTTTTGTGTACTCTGGCAAACAGCCCAAAATATCAGTTCTCGGGATTTTCCCCCACCTCTGCCTCTGCTGAGGCTTTGCAGATTCTTTTCCCTGTCTTAGGTTTCTTTGGGCCTGTTAATGGACTGCAATCCAGAGTGGGCTGGGTTATTTAGTCTACGTGCAGCCCTTCCAAACATTAAACTTTATCCCTGCCAAAAATACAATAAATAAATCAAACCATTCTCTCCAAAGCCTTTTACATTTCTTTTTTTTGGGTGGACATGGCAGGCAGAAAGACCCATGTTCCAGGGGTGCAGGCAGAATCCAGAATCCAGCCTAGAGCAACCCTCAGCCCTGCAGGTGAGGAGCTGCCTTGCTGGGCTTCCCTATCCGAGCTCCCAGCCCTTTCCCACCACCACCTCCATGATTTCTGCACCTCCCACACAATTTCCCCCTCCCCTGTTGCCCATCTGTCAACAGAATTCCAATATTTTTTACATGAAACAAAGATCTGCTCCCTCTGCTTGCAGATACAAACTTCAAAATAGTCCCTTTGGTTTTTCAAAAGGCCACGGGTTTTACACTAAAGCTGATTTGAAGCAACTTCAAATTTTTCCAGCTTTGAAGCTGCAGCCCCTTGAGAATCCTGCCCTGGACTGTGCCCACTGGGGGTGACCCTGGTGCGTGGTCAGAGGGAAAGGGGGATGTACAGAAGCAGAGCCCAGGCTTTTCTCCCACTTGCACACACACAGGCAGGTGTGATTGTGCACGTGCACACACATTGGGATGCTCAGAAGAAAAATCTTTGACTGTTCTTCAGATTTCTGCAGGAAACGCAAAATTCTTGTAAACTGTAAATCAGCCACACAAAATTTCCCCTGGTTCTGAATGGGGCACTGCAGAAAAGGAGTTAAGCCATGCACAGCAGAGTCTGGACACAGGCTGGGTGTGTGCTGTGATGTGGCAGGTGAGAGCCCTGCCATCTCCAGGTAACACCATGGCCACAGGACTGGCCATCACCCCACAGTGACAGCACTGGGGCTTTCCCTCACAGCCCACTTTGGGCATTTATCCTGCCTGGGGTCCCATCAGATCCCCTGGAATCACACCTTTATGGCCCAGCACAGTGCTTTGACTGAAATATTTATAAGATTGAAAGTTCTCTGCAACTATTT
The DNA here is from genome assembly GCA_013398275.1 of Promerops cafer. Lineage (NCBI taxonomy): Eukaryota > Metazoa > Chordata > Aves > Passeriformes > Nectariniidae > Promerops > Promerops cafer. Next base: position 2,873,681 of record VZSE01010539.1, on the reverse strand, counting down.
CAAGTAAAGAAGCAAAATGCCATCAAGTAGGGGAAAATGAGTCATTTAGCAGCCTAAATCATAATCTGAGAATAAGTTCTTGATGCACCAAGTTTTATTTTCATTTTACACTGCTTTCTACTTCCTACCCCGTGCCAAAGCTCTCCTAACCTCCCTCTCCTGTTATATACAGACCACTCTCTGCAAGGACCAGGGCTAAAATTCAAAAGGGGTTTAGGTTTAGAAGTAAATACATGTCACTGTTTATTTTGGCACAGCATAAATGCTGCAGCCTAAGAACAAGCCAGCCTAATTGCCAGTGGCCTCCTGCCTACGTGCAATCAGAAATCTCAGCTTCCCACCAAGCCAGGTTACAGGAACTTTCTGTAACCTCATCAAGATCTTCTTTTCCTGGGATTTTGAGCTCTGGGTGAGCTGTGCAGAGCAGCATCACCCAAAGCACTGCACAGGGTAAGAGTTCAGTGTCTCATTTTCTTCTCTCTGTGATGCTGACCCACCCCGCACTGGACAGACAAGAGTCAGAAAGGGGATTAGCTGAAATGATGTCTGGGAAAGGCCTCAGTCAGTCAGGAAAAGCTCATGGATCTCTCCAAGTGTGTGGATGGAGCTCGTTGGGATGGGACTAAGGGCTAACCCCACGTGCTGAAGGAATCAGACAAATGGGGTTCATGTGGCAGAGCACCCAACCAATCTGCCACGTGGCAGAAAAAATGGGGCTTGAGCCATGGAAACCTTGTGCTGGGCAAATAATCAGATAATCCCAGACCGGAAGATTTTGTGGCAAAAACCCAAGAGGAACAGCAAATATGTCACCCAAACCACCCCTGGCCACTCCACCTGCAGCGAGGACAGGCAGTGAGAGCAGGGAGGGGACATCAGTGCAGCACTTCTCAGGAAAGGAAAGCAGTATTTCCAGGTGGACCCTGCAGGTGTGAGCCAAAACTCTCCTTGGCCTCTGATTACCAGCCCTGAGTGCAGCAACAGCACAGGCTAAATGCAGAGGGGCACAGCCCGAGGGGCACAGCCCCTCTGCCAGTGACCAGCACTGGTGGCAGGGCTGTCCCGGGGACAGGGGAGCCCTGCTCTCCATTTCCCCTGCTGTGCCCACACTCCAGAGAGCTCCCACGGCACTCCAGGGCTCTCCCACGCTCTTCCTTAGTTTGGAACCTCCTCAGAGCAGGGAACAATGCTCCTGGGCAGGATTCGGGCCCCAGCTCTGTGCCCGTGGATTATTGCATAGGAACAAGGCTCCCCATCGCTCCCTGACCCTGGCAAACAGCACCCACCTCATCCCTGCCGCCGGGAGCCCCTGGGCTCGCTCAGAGCGGGGAGAGCGCAGCGATCTCGAGTTACCGGTGGGACAAAGCAGACAAAACTAACCCCAATTACACAAACTATTTCAGCAGGTCCAGGCAAGAGGCACAGGCAATCCTCACCTCCTCTTCCGGCTCGCCGCTTCCCAGGGGCTGATATTTCTGCACGAAGCGGAGGAGCGACCTTTTCTGGAGGAGTTTGGTGAAACTCCCTTCGCCCATCTTCGCCGCGGTGCGGAGCGGAGCGCCCCGGGGGCCAGCGGCTTGGGACCACCGGGGGCCAGCGGCTGGGGGCCAGCGGCTTGGGACCAGCGGCCGCTGGCAGGGCTGGCTGCAGCTCCCCGAGAGCCCGGGGTTACCTGCAGGGAGCCAGAGGCACCTGGAGCTGCGGCCAAGTCACGCCTTCCCGCGGCCGCCGGAGCCCGAGGGAGGTGCGCGCCCCCCGAGCTGCTCCCATAAAAGCCGGCCGGGGAGCCTGGCTGTGTGTGACACCGGGATGCCACACGAGGCACGCCTCGATGTGCGTGACCCGCACCTGAAGAGCAGGTTGGGGTTTTCCTCCGCCCTCCGAAGGATTGCTGCGGGAGGAGCGTCGGCGGGGAGATAGGGAAGGTGTTCCGCCAGGGCTGTGGGTGAAGCAGGCGCAGGACAGGTTACACGCACTGCCGAGCCTGTTTGTAAACTTCCAGGCTGGGATAACTCTCCTTAGGAAACGCTCCAGTCAGCACAACGCCGGGATTTATACGAGTTTACATCAGGGAGAGGGCACGGATGTGTGATGTGGGGATTTGTAATGATCCTTTATAAAATCCACAGTGTTTCATTTGTGCTTTCGTGGTGGAGCCCAACACACAGCTAAGGTTTGACTGTGGTGTCCAGAGCTGGACTTCAATAATCCCTGCGGGTCCCTTCCAGCTCGGGATATTCTCTGGTTCTGTGATTCTAGGACTGATAAAGTTCACTGGTTACATCATTCCCAAAGATTTATGGCCGCCTGTCAGGGAGCATCACGCTCTGGTTTGCCCCATGAGACCGACATCCTCCCCCAGGCACCGTGGCTGCGGGATCCACTTACCCTTAAATTGTCTCTGAGGTGTAAACTGAGATTAAGATCCTCCTTTGACACTAAAAACTGCATCGAGGGAATAAAAGTCATCCCCAGCCAGAGAAAAATACACGTGCAGTTTTCTACAGAAGAAGAGTTACCTCCAAGGACGATGTCCAGGAAATCGCACATTTATTTTGCTCTGGACCATGATGAGGCCAAGCCCCCAGACCCCTGTGACAACCTGTGGTACCCAAAACCTGGCCAGCCCTCACCAAAACGCTGCTTTTCCGTGGAGCATCTCAGTGTATCCTGTTTGCATCCCCTGGGTCCCCCCAGCTCCAGGAAAAGCTGAGGAGCCCCTGGGACACGCCACGCAGCTCCAGAGAGCCCCCAGCGAGGTGCTGTGGAGGGAAGGGCTTCTTCCCACACCGAGGGGAAAACACAGCGATGGGGAAACGCCCTGCGAGGAGCCGGGACCTTGTAAAACACAGCTGGCGCTTCCCGGCTCGCTCGGTTGAGCAATGCTTTCGCAAGGATCCCAGCTGGATGCGTCAGGCAGATGGAGGAAGTTCCTGCATCGCCGAAACAGCGCTCCTTCCCGTGGGAAAGGAGCCAGGCATGATGCTGGGCTCGGCTGCTCGGGAATCTCACATCCAGGCCCCGCCCAGGGTTTAGGTAAGGTGCTTGGAGCAGATACAGAGGGGTTTGGACTTCATCGTGAGGGAATCAGGAGGTGAAACCTCTCTGAGCTCGTTTATGCTCTTGAACTGGTTCCCCCTCCTGGTGCAGCTCCTCCGAGGAGCTGGAGCACGTCCAGCTGGCTCTGCCAGCTCCCGACAAGGCACAGCAGCCCTCCCTGGCAGGGAATCCCTCCCCCTGCCCACCTGAGCGTGTTTGTAGTCGCCACAATCTTAATATCACCCCAAATCCTTGTGTTCCTGCCAGAAAAGTGGTGGAAAATATCTTCCCCCTTTCTAGGCAGGTAGGAAGAAAATTTCCCTTTGGTTTTGTTTTGGCTTGTCTTACCCCAAATCCTCACCCATCATCCATGATGCCCACGAGGAGCATCCTGGGGCTGTGCTGTGCACGCTGTGCCTGTGGCCTGGGCAGCCCCAGCGTGGCCCTCATTAGCCACTGTGGCTAATTGAGCAACGGGCTGATCCTTCCCTTACTTAGCATCATCCCCTTGGCACAAACCTGCTGCTTGTACAGACACATGGAGCTCCCAGAGCAAAATCCAGAATGCACAGGATGGCCAAGAGGCCACACCCTGGGTTAGGGAGGGGGAACAATGCCCTGAGTGGGACTGACAGAAATTCCAAGACAAAAAGGAGACAGAAAAGGAGGAAAATGCATTGGTGAGTACAATAATGCACCATAACAATCAGGGCAGGGTGGTTTGTTACCCAGCAAACTGGCAGCTGGGGAGGGACAGCGTGGTTTGGGCTCAAGACCACATCCCCCTCTCTCATCTTTATGTTCCCTCAGTTGTGATTTGGGAAATTATATTTGATGAGATGGAATAAATGCAGGAAAAAAATGTTGCTGTTCGCCACTCACTCTGAGAAATTGCTGAATGGACTCAAGTTTCATTTTCTTGCTGCTGTTGATTTCTGCATGTTAGGAAATCTAATGAAAAATTGATGTATTTTGCTATCCCATGGCTCAGAAAATGCTGGGAATAGACTGAATCGGGACTATAATGTTAAGAAAACAACACTAATACAAGTTGTATTTCTTCACTCTATCATTTTCACACTCTAAAAACATAACATGCAGCCCAATTACAGTGCCCTTACAGTATTTCCTATTTAATTGGATAATAAAGCTCCAGTTCTAAGGAGATTATTTGGAAAACCTTTTTTTTTTTGTCTTTTAAGTAGAAAATATCTGTTATGAAGACACACACAGCAAGGGAGCCATTTTCTGCGACCCCCTGAGCCCAAAAATATGATGCTGTGAGTTCAAAACTCACATTTCCTTCACCTGCTCCCCTGCCAGAACTGGGGCTTGTTGCACTTTTGTTCCTCTTGTGCCACCTTGAGGGAAAAAAACTCTTCTGCACGGGTAGAATGGAGTTTGCTGCTACCCAAAACTCCAAACACTTCACTTTTGGGTTGGGATTTTCCTGGGCAGGACTTCTGCTGCTCCTGGTTTTAAAAGCAAAGAACAGAGTTCAGAGCCATGGTTCTTTTCCATCTTGTCCCGTAAGGGTTGAGTGAAACCCTTAGGTCTGTCCCCAGGTGTGTGATGGGGAAGCAAGAGGGAATTTAATGGAAGCTTTTGGTTTCTATTTGCACAGTTTCCATTGCTGAAATTGGGAGACTCACCTGGTGTGGGGCTCAGGCTGGGTGGAAGGAGCCCCACCAGCCACAGCTCTGTCTGGGAAACTCTCTAAAGATCTTTTTTGTTTTGCACGGCTTCTCTTGTTCTTGCTGTTTTGTCTGCATGGAAAAGTAACAAGGAGGAAATAATGGGAAGAAATAGGATTTACCTCTGCAGACTCACCAGAAAAAGGTGTTGGGTTTTTTTGAATTTACCATTAAAGGATCCTAAATGATGCTGTAAATCCTTTTGCCATAGAGAGAAAATCAGTGCTCATCCAACCCCACCTCCAGAGGGGAATCCAGCCTGTGCAGCCAGGGTGAGGTGGCAGAAGAAAATAACCCCCTGTATGAACCAGCCCCTGCTGTGTCACGAGCCAAGAGAAACCTCCAGCCTCCAAAAACTCTTTTATGGGTTGTCCAAACCTCGGAGGCTTCTTCACTTCTTAGCAAACTATGGAAAACTTCCTGAAGGTGACCAAGACACTGCAATACCACAGAGCTCTGAACCAGGCACGTCAGAAATAGAGCAATTATTTTCTAATATTCTGGTGGTAGGAGTAGACTTCTTGAAGATCCATTTTGTTGGTCCTTCTCTTGATGCTGTTGTTGGTTTCTGGGATGCACTGGGAGCACTTCAGAGGCTGCCTCAGGTCATGCTGTGCTTTTTCCACAAAGATCACTACCAAACTACAGTAGAAGAAACCATTTTTGCTTCCATTGGCATGGAAACGAGCTGAAATTAAACCAGGATTTTGAGGTGTTCACCAAACAAATCATTCTCTTGAGAGCAGAGGTTCTTGGTTCCTGACACACTTCCCAGCAGGAGACAGGGGCTATGTGCACACTCCCTGTGACATCCCCACCCAAATGGTGATCCAAGTGATCCCAAGGACCACGAGAGGTCCAAGTGATCCCAAGGACCACGAGAGGTCCAATTGATCCCAAGGACAGCTTCACTGACACAGTGAGGAGCTGCCCTGACACCTGGTGCTGGCTGGGGTCATCTCAACCCCCCCAGACCTTTCCAGTGCCAGCACCCGCTGCTGTCCCGCCGTGGCCCAGCTCCAGGCAGCTCCTCTCCCTGCTGTGGTGTCGGGGCAGGAGGGAGGCAGTGCAGGAGGACTCCTGCCCGCTCCTGACCAGCAGGTAGAGCAGGACTGGGTGGGTGGAGCAGGTGGGATGGCGGAGTCTGGAAAGGGCCCAACCCCTCTCCTCTGCCAGCTCTGTCCTGCAGTGGGCACAGCCCAGCTCTGACCTTTGCCTCGCTTGGTTTCTCCACCCTCTGAGGCTCCTGCGAAGCTGCCTGAGCAGCTGCTGGTGCAGCCCAAAGCCCCTGAGCTGGCAGCACCAGCCCTGACCCAGTGCCGGGGCAGACAAAGGGTCACTGGTCCTGGGGCACCACCCCCAGCCTCCCCAGGGCTGGCCACCAGCTCCTCTGCGGGCAGTGCAAATGCAGGGGCCAAGAACTGAGGGTCTGAGCCACAACAGTGGCCCCTCTGAAAGGGGATGGGGGTGGTGGATGTGTTTTGGGGTCTGTCACCTCCCTTCCAGTGGACAAAATTACTTTTGTCTCCCCACGCTTGTGTTGTTTTCCCAACGACTAAAATTAAAAGATTTGTCCCTTTTTGCCCCCTAATCCAAAGCTGAAAGTACATCAAGAAGACACAACAGAAACTTGGCAGGGTTGAGAAATGGACTGGTCACTTTTTATTGAGCACCAAAGCAGAACCTGACCGTGTCTGAGCACTGGGGGCACAAACCAGGGAGGGGCTGCCTGGGCTGCACAGACCCTCGGGGCTGTGGGAGGCACTGCCAGCACTCAGTGACACATGGGAAGGTCATCATAGCACCAAACACGCTGCAAAGTGTTCATGAAAATGTTAAATAACAACCTACACCAGGCATTTCCTACTGTGCTGCACCAGGCTGCTGATAAAGCATCTGGTTTTGGAGAGAAGAGCAGCTGAGGGCAACTCACCTGCTCTGTGTTTTCATTTCAGTGTCTGAGTTTCACATTTCAGCCTTTCACTGTTGGAAACACAGCACTTTGACAAGTCCCTCCTGTGGCTTTTGTTTCTGAGTTTGACAATTCATAACTTGAATTAACTTGCAAAAAACCCCCTGAGCATTATAGCACCACGAAGAAGGGTGATGGCTGTGAAACACCCAGTAAACAGAAATTCATCATCAAATTATTAATTTGCCTGTTTGTTTTTTTTTTTTTTTTTTTTTTTTTC
>VZSE01010539.1:2833162-2866748 GCA_013398275.1 Promerops cafer | reverse complement strand
TTTTTTTTTTTTGTTACATTCCTTTTGCAAGCAGAAAATACCTGTACTGTCCCACCCAGGTGGTCAGGTATGTGCTTCTGGAGCTACAAAGAAAACAGACACTGAAGTGGATGTGTCCACTCAAATTAAGCATATTTTGGGCTGCTTTGAGGGATTATGTTGAGATTTGAATCTTTCAAGTTTTTTAATACACAACACCAGCTTTTCAACTAGCTCCTCACAAGGTTTTAGGAGTTTTTTGGTTTAAAATAGAACATTTTGGAATTTACTCTCCGGGGCTAGCAGTGATCATGGAAGGCTTTGCTCATTTAATCAGAATTTGATTTTTTTCTGCAGAAAGTAATGCTGAACAAAATCACTCCATTTCACTGAGCAGCACTGAGGAGGGAGGCTGCAGCAGGATAAGTGACAAGTTTCTAAACACAGATTGGAGCCATAAAATATGGGTTGGAGCCTGGATAACCTGGTCTAGTGGAAGGTGATGAGCTTCAAACTCCCTTCCAACCCAAACCATTCCACAATTCCACAATTCTCTGGTTCTGTGGCTCCTGTGTCTGAGCAGGAATTAAGATCTCATTGCAGGAAGCTGTATAGGATAAAATTCTAGAAATAGCTCTGTCCAAACATGGTGCTGCATTTAATATCTTGCACTTTGGAAAAAAAGTGAGTTCAACAAACAAAGATATTTAGGAAAATGTGGAGCCCTTCAGCTCTTCCTTTGCTCTGTAAAGCACCCAGGACTGTGTTTAGAATAGGAAACAGAAGAGCAGTTTGGCACCTTCCATCTCTGCAGCTGCAAATGTCATGTGCAAAGAATCAAGAGTTTTATAGGTGTCTTGGATTTGGCTTAAACCAGTTATTGAGTGGGAAAAAAAATCCTGTATTTTGTGAGTGGAAGCAAGCACTTGCATTTGTGAATTGGGTATTTATATGCAGTGCTACTACTGTGCAAATTAAAATGTTAATTTCATGCATGCAGATGGGGACGTGGACTAAACCATGGAGCAAACGTGGCTTTTCTGCCAAACAATTCTGGCTGATTTGTCACAATAAATGCAATTGTCCCTTCAGGACTGCCGCAGGAAAGGAAATCCTTAATAGAAAATGTGTTTTCCATTGTATAATGCTAAACAGCTAAAAGAAGCCCCAAATACAAATATCCAGACCTTAAGGATTTGTGGAAGTCAACACAAAGTACAGGACTCCTGAGGAGCAGTGGCCCATCTGCCAGACAATCCTTTTCATCACACAAATTTATCCTGGGTTTGCTTTTCTAACAAATTATCCAGACTTCAGGCCTCTTGCTGAGGTTTTGCAGGTACAAAACAGATTTTGTGAATATTAACTGTGCTGGCTAAAACCAGCACATTACAAAGCCTGGCATGCATTTGTGTGTCTGCCTGGATATTGTAGGGAGGAATCTGTTCCATTATTAACTCAATATGCAGCTCACCAGACTGAGAAGAGGAAAGTAACCTAAAAACATTTATAAAGCTGGTTTTGCTCCTAGCTTAAACTTCCTCAAACTCTTAAGACTTCAGGTTTAGCCATTTAGAGTGGGTGTCAAGCCTGGTTTTTATCTGGATATAAATAGGAAAAGAAGAAATTTGCAGGTTTCTTTGAAATTTAAGCTGATGAAAAGGCTCCTTTAAAGGAGTTGTTCAAGACAGGCAGGCACTGGATTTGATCCAGAGAACCTCTTTAGTCTCACCTAATTTAAGGCAACTTAGATATGACATTTAGGTGGAATTCTGATGTCACTGTGTTGTGTTCACAGGCCTGAAATCTGAATTGGTCACACAACAAGCACATAAAGGGCAGGCTCTGTGTCAGCAGCCTGATCATGGCACTGTGGCTTACAGGGATCCCTTGGAGGTGCATTTCATTTGTAGAAGGGCAGCTGAAAAGCAGTGTGGTTTCCTTCAGGGGATCACATTTCTCCCCTTCCTGGTGGGGTTAAAATCTGGACTCATCCTGTTCCTTGGATAATGGATTTTTTTTGCCAGTGATGGGCAGGGATCGGGGGGTGCTGGAGATGTGCTTGTGGAGATCTGGGACCAGAAAGCTGCTGGGTAAAGCATTCCTTGACAGAGTGGTCCAGCTGGGTGAAAACCAAACAGCAAAAGAAAAAAAAAGTAAGAGGAATTAAAATATTTATCCTTCCTGGGATGTTTGCACAGAACTTGTCCTTAAGTAGCTGAGTAATCTTAACAGCCAGCCTGACGTAGGTACAGAAAGACACTGAACTGCTTTCATGACTCCCAGCTCAACCCAAGGTAATCTTAAAGTGAAGCTGAAAGTGTTAAGAAAACCATCCTGGGACAGAACTTCTGGTATAAAAAATATTTTCGTTCTTGCCTAATGCAAGGCTGATAAAACAGATGGAGCTTTTGCTGTTGGCTTGGCTCTGGCCAGATAAATGTGCCTTTGCTCACATGAGTGGGTCCCACTGCTCAGCTCAAGTGTTCACACACATAAAATTGTCCCACAAAACCCCCCATGTGCTGAAGAATTTTTGCAGTCAGTCCAGAATAAAGAGCTTTTTAGTTTGTGTGGCAGGACCAGTTACAGCTGCCTTAGGAGAAGCCCCTAAACACAAAGGTTAAAGTCTTTAGGAACACCAATTCTTTTTCATCCTAAAAATCACTCCACTCTCTAAATACCCATAAGGCAAAGGTTCTGCAAAGAAATCAGGTGTGTCTGGTGGAATGAGAGTGTTTCATGCACCTGTTCAGGGTTTTAAGGTGCTGTCCTTACTTCAGCATTTTGCTTGGAGGAAATATCACCCTCAGACAATCGTTTTTCTGAATAATTGCATTCTAAGCACCAGCTATTTCCACCCAGCTTTCCCTTCATTCACAGGGCACTTACCCAGGCACACCTTCAATTAGCCTAAATGCTTCTGCTGGTTTTTCACATAGCCGACCAAATTGTTGGAATTGCTCCCTGTAAAACAAATATCAGCAAAGTCAGGCTTTGCCTTAGGCTGTGGCAAATGGCTTCTCGAGGTTCTCTCAGCAGTGCAGTTTTCTTGGTCTCATTTTTTAGCAGTTCTCTTGGAGAGCTGGGCTAGCCCACCCTGGAAGAGAGGAAAGGAAATCCTCTCATGGTTTTATCAGCCAAATTTGGCTGTTTGTAAATCTTAAATCAAAGATGCTGTCTAGTTACACCTGAATGTCACTTCCAATCTGATCCACATCCAAGAGGGAGAAGCCAGGAGCTTTGAAGCTGTGAGGAAAGACGTGGGAGATGCTCCTGCTTTCTTTGAGCCCCAGATTTGTGGGAGGGACCTGACACCTCTCAGGGAACCCCGAGGGACTGATTCACTGGGCTCCTGCCATCCCTTATCTCTCACCACAGTCCAAGCCCCTGCTTTTGACAGAGCTCTGTGTTCAGCTGCAAGGAGTCCTGGGCCAAGAGCAAAGCTCCAAAAATATGCTTAAAAAAGATTATTGGACTGGGTGGTTCCTCTGGCAGAAGACTGCAGCATTTAACTCATTCTGCCACAGCTGAAAATTCTGGTTCTCAAGAGTCCACAGTCAGGACATTGTAGAACTTAAAATAAGATCTTCTAACCAAGGCATAGAGAGTTGAGGGTAAAGAATCTCTTTTTTTTCCTATGTGAAAACCTTCATTTCATAAGGAGCAAATTCCTTGTAAGCATTGCAAGAATGATAAAGCTCAATAATAACAACAAACACTTCATGCCAGCAGCTTACCAAAATATTCCTTGTAGTACTTATGCCTCAGGTTGTGTCCATCTGAAAAAGAAGGTACGTGGTGAGAACATACCCAGTCAGCCTTCATTTTTTGTGTTAAACTCTGACCTTCTGTGTACAGCACAGAGAAATTAGAGATAGGGAAATAATAACCTCACAATGAGGAAAATAAAAGTCCTCTGTAGCTGACGTAATTTGGGTTGCTATAAACCTCTTATAAACTGCTGAGATTACTGAGCTCTGTGGACACAACTCACTTGCCATAAGTGTGGGAATTGCCACTAGCATTTTATAACCTTTTCAGCAGCTACAAGTCAAGGAATCAGAGGCTTTCCTAAATGAAATAAAATTTGGGTAACATTTCAGACCATCTATTTTACATAATTCAAGTTCCAGCTAGGTTGTTCTGTTTGCCATTTATATAATTATTTAAGCCCTTAGAAGTACTTCATGCCTAAGATCCCCACAGTTCTACTTACATTGGTAACTATGGATGTTATTTAAGAAAAGGTTATAAAAGAGATGATCCAAAAGCCCTGGAAAAACTCTTTATCTGTTTTGGAAGCAGCTCAGAGACCTGGTTTGATGCTTCCCCTGGTTTTTACAGTGACCAAATGGCAAAACTGATATCTCATGTCTCTACGCTGAGGTGATTTGTAGCCCAGTGCCAATGTACATACCCTACCATTCAATGAATACCTAAACATGCTGTGAGCTTTCCTGGAAAATATTTTGGCACGTATGAAATTCTTTTTTGGGCAAATGCGTCAGCAGAACAAAGGGCAACAAAGCCTTGGAGGCAGAAAGCAAAGTCAGAAGGCAAAACTGGAATTTAAAACTCAGATTTCTCATCGAAACATGCAGTAGCATATAAATATTTCTAATTTTTGTGCTGCGTAGGAGCAGCACATGCTGACACAACACCAGAGGACACCGGCACAGAGAGTGTCCTGGCCCCTTCCTTTCTGGTTCTGCCCTGCAAACATCAGCATGCACGAGAAGAGGGAGGGCTAAAATAAATAAATGAATGAATGAATAAATAAATAAACAAACCAACAAACGAATAGATGAATAGATCAATAAATAAATAAATAGATAAATAGATAAATAAATAAATAGATAAATAGATAAATAAATAGATAAATAAATAAATAAATACACACCTATATATATACACATATACACATATATATATATGTATCAGTTCTGAGTTATGTAATATATATTTCAGTTATGTAATATATATATCAGCTGCCCCCACTGACCTGGGTTTCCCCGGAGCTTGATGCACTGGCCCCTGTTGGGGATGCCCTCGGCCGTGTTGCCCGGGTTGATGATGTGGCACTCGTAGCCCGTGGGGCAGTGCAGGGGCTCGTCCCCATCCTCCGTGGTGCTGCAGGCCTCGGCTGCGAGAGAAGCCTGCGGGTCACCGACCACGCCGTGACACCCACGGGGACCCCGCCACGGCCGCAGCCCCACCTCAGCCTCCTTGCCATGAGGGCAGCACGGGGCTGGCCCCTCCTGGCACAGCTCGGCCCCGTTCCCTGCACAAACCCTCCCCAAGCCTGGTGTGCAGCATCTGTGCCAGCTCTGGGGTGGGCGCCACCCGCCACTGACGCCTTAGGATTTTAGCTTGTATGTTTTCCATATATTTGTAATTCTGCAATTCTTTAGAGTGATGCCTTAAGTTTTTAGCTTTTATATTTTTCAGCTTCTGTACTGCATTTGGTGTGTGATTCTGAACTTCATGTAAAGTGTTAGCAAGTTCTCTTTACAGTTTAGTTAGACAAAACAGTCCTTTTCCAGCCTGAGGACCAGGGACACTGCTGCAGCTTCAGGCTCAAAAAGTATAAACAGTGAATTGAGGAGAGCAATCTGGGAGGATGGGACTTCATAACCTGAAACTGTAATTGGACAATTAACCCAAATTAAAAACTCGTGTGAAAACTCGTGACCCCGAGTCCATCTTGGGTGTAGCCACGGCCAGGCTCTTGTACTGCCCAAGGTGTATCCTCTGAAGGCCTTTTAATAAATCCCTACTTTGTTCCTTTAACTGTGTCCAGCCTCTGTTCCAGGGAGCCTCTTTGGGCATCAAGGGCATAGCTCTGACCTCCATACAGTGTCAGCTGCTGCTTCCCCCTTTTGGGCAGACACAACAATTCCTCTCCAGGCCTGGCAGCCAAGGACACCTCAGTGCCTCAGGCCCCAGAAATGTAAACAAAAGTGAGTTCGGGGGAGCAAACTTGGGGTAAATGACTTCATTACCTGCAGCTGGAATTGGAAGATTAACCCCCAATATGCAAATGGACCAAACTTATAAAAGTGTGAAAACCAGCCGTCCATTTTTTGGGTGTAGGCCCTGGGGGGGCTTCATCTTCCTGAAATGTACCTGAGGCCCTTCAATAAATATAACTGCTTTTTACTCCCTGAACCCTGTCTGGCCTCTGTTTTTAGGTTGCCCAAAAAGGCCTCACCAGTGCCCACCGTGCGGGATGACCCCTCCAAGCAGGGACCAGAGTGTCCCCCCAGGCTCTGGGCTGGGTGAGCAGACAGGAACGTGAGCAGGAAGCTGGCAGCGTGCTGCTCTGTTCTTGCTCCACACCCACGGACCTGCTGCTGGATGCCAACCTCAGGTGTGACTCACTGCGGGTCAGGCAGTGCCACCCCCTGTCCCAAACAGGTTTCATCACTGTGACCCAGGATAGGCAGCAAGTGCAGCTCAGAACGGGAAGGTAAAGCAGGACTGGGGCAGTGTTTGTGGCCATTACATGTGCAGACTCTGCAGGGCCACTCCTCCCTCTCATTTTTAATTTCAAGGACCTCTGCTGTAATGCTTATGCCATGACTGATGGTTCTTACTTCCCTAATTACTCCCTCAAGCTGAGATGAAGGTGTTCAGATAAGAACAAATAATATAAGCATGACAAGGATGGATGAGGAGGAACCTATTTTATCTTATTTCTAGCTGTGCTGTTCCAATGAGCTGGAGGCAGAATTTTCTCTTCAAGAACTTGAAGTTTCCATAGTAGATGAAAGTTGAGGCTCAGTGAGTCTAAAACCATCTGTGTAAGACCAAAGAGGGGAATTTATTGGCACTACCTGGATCTGACTAAAGCTGATCAAAAGATGGGTTATAATTTCCATAAAAAAACCCAAAAACTTCAGGTGCCCATACATCTGGGAATGCTTCATAGAAGAAAACTTCTCTTCCCACCTCCCCACTCCCTCCTTATTTCAGTTTTAGGTATTGGAAAAAATTAATTAAAACCCCTTTCCCTATGGAATGAACCTGAGAAGCTCAATCTCATTATCAATCTCCAAACTTAGATGCCCCAGGTTCATGTCAGCTTGCCACAGCTCTGCAGCAGCTTGCCAGGGCTCCTGTCCAAAGCACCTTCAGATCCAAGAGCCACAACCCCAGCCCAAGGCATCTGGGTGATGAGGCTGCTCTGGATTAAAGGATCTCCCATTCCAAGTCCACCCACGGTCTATCAGGAAGCTGGCAGAAAATTATGTGTATGATGACAAAGCCTTTTTCTAAAAGAAAGATATATCTCTAATAATTTGAAGAATGGGTACAAGCCCAGTCCCCTGAAGCATTCCTAGTGCTCTGCTGGATAATCCATATCCATAAAAAAAGTATTTACTGCACCAGAAAGTAGCCCCCAGCACCACACAGAGTTATTCCTGTGGAAACTCCAAATACCAGCAGCCCCAGCAGCCCAACGTCCCAGGCAAGCTCTGTGTATGAGGGATTTATTCTCCAGGGCCTTTGTGTGATTATGGATATTGCAGAGAAGACAGAGAAATGTCCTGTACCTTGTAAGACTTCCTCTGGGCCATCCAAAAGCCACCCATTGCCTCCCAGCCAGCGGGGTTTGGGCTGAACCAGCCAGTCCAAGACTGCAGAAGACAGAAATAAGAGACCACAGTGTCAGGATGTCGCAGCCACAGGGTGCAGAGTTATGGAAAAGTCATGGATTTCCTCTAAGGGCCTGTGAGGAGGCTGCCTGATTTGATCTGATTTTGACTAATATTGGTGCTCTTGTCCCAGCGGAAAGGGGGACATGGATGTTATCCAGGGCCACGAGAACCTGGTGTCCTGGAGGCCCACACAGCTGCTGCTTCCCATTCTCATTCCCGTGGCAGGGAATGATGAGGTGGCTGCCTCCCTTCTGTCAGCAGCAGTTCAGGCTGGGATTGCCTCTTTTCCTGAGCACAGAAACACAGGAACATGGAATGGTTTGGGCTGGAAAGGACCTTAAGGATCACCTCATTCCAATCCCTTGCCATGGGCAGGGACGCCTTTCACCATCCCAGGCTGCTCCAAGACTCATCCAACCTGTCCTTGGACACTTCCAGGGATGGGGCACGGAAAATGCCATCCCAGGAAAAGAACTTGAGTGACTACGACAATTCCACCAAGAGGAAATTTCACAGCACCGGTTTGCCTTGGACACCTTTTTCCCTCATCAATCCCCCAGAAACCAGAAGTGTGGAACGGAACTCCACCCTCAACTCGCACGCAAGCCTCCCACTCCACACCCAACGCACACGAGGATGACCACCAGCACCACCCCCAGCTCCACCAGCTCCTCTCTCTCCCAGCTTGCCCAGGGCTCCCTGTACCTGGCGGGGGCTGCACGGACTCGAGGCAGGCGTAGATGCAGCCGTTGTAGCAGCAGCGCTTGTGGCGCTCGCACTCGGCGTCGGAGCGGCAGCTGGGCACCTCGCAGGCGCGCTCCGGCAGGCTCTGCGGCGGCGGCGGGCACCGGTCGTTCTTCTGGTAGTGGGAACTGTGAGAATGAAGAGGGTACTCATAATCCTTTGCAAAGAGAAGAAAAGGAAATCAGGTTTGGCGTAAGGTGAGTACGGAGCATCCCGCCAGATGACGAGTGTTGGAACCCCGGTCGCTGAGAATTTTGGGCTTTCTGTGCTGACAGGCACTGACCCTCAGGAGAGCACTGCATTTGACCTGAGGCCGTGGAGAAACTTCCAAAATTGAGTGATGGCACTGGGATTGTGGGTGTGGAGTTTGAATAGGAGTGTGTGATATCACAGAGTGGAAAACTTAGAGTTTGGGGTTTTAGAATATAATATATAAGGCAAGATGGAGGTTTTAGGGTGTAGGCCAGTCCTTCTTTTTCACCTTCTTCTCCATGGGTTTGGGTGGTGTTTTGTAATTGGATAGAAAAACCCGCAGTGTGGACTATGAATTCTTCGTTATTGGGTTCAAAATGGAAATAATTGAGGTGTCACTTCCTAATTGGATAGTTTGTGCTTAAAAGGCCTTGTAGAGAAGGAGATGGAGGCCATTTTTTGCTTTGTTAGCTAGAACTCACAGCTCGTGAGACTGTAACAGAGATAACAATCAATAAACATCTGAGTCTGAACAAGAAACTCCATCTCTCATGCCTTTAATCCCAACTCTAACAAGAAGAAAAAGAAGATAAGACCACCACAGAAGTGGGGAAAGGAGTTTCAAAGTGGTTTTTGAGTGTTCACCAGAGAGAATTAACTGTCCAGCTCCTCCAGCACTGTATGATTCCCTTAGGGAAGTGCTTTGGAAACACCAAAACCAATCACAAAATTATTGTGTGGGGCTTGTTTTATAATTGAGATTATTGCATTGAAAATTAGGAGGTTAAAAAAAAAAATCTTTTAAAGTCTTTTATACTTGTCTGGGAAACAGAGAGAAGACTCCAGGCATCCTCATGATCAGGACACCAAAACACTTCGATAGGGCAGCAGTGGAAATGAGGGCACTGTGTTGTTTTGGGACATGGAACAAATGTCCCTGGTAGACCTCTCTCCTCAGTGGGCTCCTTCCATCTCCCTCACCTTGTCTGGACCAGAATTTATAGGGGAGCCTTTCAGGTTTATCCACAGTGGAGCTCTGGGTTGTTAAATTAGAGACCATTTCTAAATCATGGGCCATTCTGGGTGAGATCTGTGAGAGTGATGCCAACTTCCTCCCAAGGAAATTGAGCCCACGTTTCACTGCAGCAGAAAGAAGCTGAGCTGCTCATTGCACACTGGCAGGACAAGGGAGGTGTAAAGTGCATTAACAGGCACAGGAACATTTATGAGGCACCATTCAGATATTTTTCACACTGGGGCTGTTTTAGCAAGAGGCCAAATCCCTCCAGCAGAGAGGTGAATCACCCCAGCCCACTCCTTTCTCACCTGTGCCTCAACCACTCGCTCACGTCTGGGCTGCAGCTCGGCTCCCCAGGGCACCAGAAAGTGCTCAGGGCACTCAGGTCTCAGATTTATTCACAACCATTTTAAAGCTCTAATAAAATCAAAAGTGGACTCTGGATTTGCACTTTTAAAAGTGATCAGCACCAAGCCAGGGGCGTGCAGTGATCTCTGCCGTGGCCTCACGAGCAGGCTGGTAAGAGTCAGGAATACAGGAAAATGTGTGTAAAGATACCCTTGGCCCAATCACACGTGTGCTCAGTCATGAGAAAGTGGGGTTATTCCAAGAATTAACGTGGTGCAATGGTCCCCCAGGGGTTTCTAGGAAATTTCACCACCAGACTGTGGAGAAATTGGAGGTGAGATTAACATCCCTCTCTACATCCTGCTCCATCCCTATTGCTGCTACCCCCAGTGGCTCCT
Source organism: Promerops cafer (assembly GCA_013398275.1). Taxonomy (NCBI): domain Eukaryota; kingdom Metazoa; phylum Chordata; class Aves; order Passeriformes; family Nectariniidae; genus Promerops; species Promerops cafer. Next base: position 2,856,405 of record VZSE01010539.1, on the reverse strand, counting down.
TTGGAGCATCTGTGCCTTCAACAGCAGCCTGTTCCCACATGGATTCTCCCAAAAACTGGCCAAGGAGAGGCCATTGCATGGAGATGGAGTGGCAGAGAGACAGAGAATTCCTGATATTTCACTAATGGCAGTCTCTGCCCTGTTCCCAATATCAATAAACAGTTTTTTTCTGCTTTTTCCTTTAAAACCCTTCTGTGACGTTGTTTTCCCATGAACTGCTAGGCTGTTAAAACCACTAAAAAGGTCTGGAAAAACCCACTTTTGATGATGTTTTCCATGCTGAAGGTGCAAGCTCTCATATTAGTCCATTCCGCAGAAGCTGCAAACACTCCAGATTTGAAACGTTTTAAAATGGAAGATAGTGAAAATACACTTTTTTGGGGGGGTGTTGCTGGATTTTAAATAGAGAAAATTTTCATACCAGGTATAATTTTGGGATATAAGGGAGCACTGAGCAATAAATCTGTGCAGCTCCAAACACTGAACAGGGCTCTGTGTTGGAGGGAGTGTTCATCCTGGAAGGTCACAGTTTACTGTTCTATTTGAAAGGTCATCTGCAGACGGAAATGTGACCAAAATAATCCTGGCAAATAATGGATACATGAAAAAACCACCAAACAATCACTGCAATTGCTTCACGGATGATTCAGAAACCAAGAAGCCAAATTTGCAATGAACAGCTGGCTCCATGAATGAAATTTCCATTGAGGAACAATATAACACTTGTAGCCAAATAACTTTGTACCTCATGACCTCCCTGCCCATTTTCTCTGGTCACCTATTGCTCACAACTCATTTCTTTCAAAATAAGAATATTTTGCTTATTTGGTTTCATAAAACCCCTTGTTTATATGTGCATAAAACAGGATTCCCTCATTCCCCAAAATAACCTGGTTAAGGTTGTCTTCAGGTTTGGATTATAAGTTTTTTTAAAAGCTCTCCCAGCATTCACAGTTTGGCTCTGATTTATTATTTTTGCAGATTGTGAGGACAGTCAAAATTTCTTTAAAAACATTTTTCAGTGCAGGAGGTAAATTTCTGTTTCCCAGGGAGACTTATTAAATCATTTAATGACAATATCTGCCTTAGAGATAGCCAGAAACAAAGTAAGGGGAAAGGTTCAGAGTTCAGCTGAGGAACCCTGGAAGTCAACGAAGATGAGGAAAAACCTAGATGGAATCACTCAGTCTCAGCCATCATTTCAATAGCAACTGAGAGATGCAGTCTGCCTCCCAAAAATCCCAGATCTGTTCTGTGATTTGTGTCTGGAACTGGTCCCTGAGCTTGTGTCAAAGCAGAGCTCTCTGCTAATTCATATTCTGCATGGAGCCCCTCGAGATGACACATGAGGTTTATTTCAGCCTCCCACCACCAGCTCTGGCCCTGGCAGGTATTCCCAAACACTGGCCATAAAACACCTTTCCCCTGAAAAAAATACACAGTCGGGGGGAATTTTGAATCCTCCAATATTTCCATTAAAGACCTGGAAAATCACCCGACAGTGACGATCAAAGTAGCAAACATCAGACTGAAGGCAGCTGAACCAATCTGAAGGACAAGACCAAAGCAATGGGAATAATATTCTCCTGTTGTTGGCTCAGGATTTGCCATTTTGGTTCTGCTGTTTGCAGTTGGAGGAATGCTGCAGAACTGGGGTGTGCAAGAAGATGCACAGTAATGAATAAAAGGCTGGAAAGCAGGAAATTCAGAAAGGTGTTTGTGTGTGTGCAGGTTCCAAAGGGAAGGCTGAGGCTGCTCTGCTCACAGGTTACTCTGAGGATATGGGGGCCAGAAATCTCTTGGGGCACAAAGAGGGCACCCCAGGGCTGATTTATGACAGCTGGCTGCTGGAGGGTAAATAAATTGTTGGAAGAGCATTACAGCAGCTGGGAGGAATTCTTTGTTTCTGGAAAACTTTAGAAGGCGGCTGGGATTTTTCTAAAACACTTGCTGTAGCTGACAGTGGAACAAAATCCAGACTGGCCCAGTTTTTCCCAACAGTTTTATACTGAACTGAAGCCCACTCCCAGGTAGCTCCCTCCCTCTGCCCTTTGGGAGCAGTCCCTGGAGCGTGGGGGCTGCAGAACACCAGCTGCAAATCACTGAACTTGTCAAGTGTCCCTCTGTGAAATATATGGATTTGTTTTAAAGCCCAGCTCCTGCATCCCATTGTGACTGCCAGGTTTTTCTCCTCACTGCAATCCCTCTTTGTCCCTTCTCCATTGCCACTTGACCCCTCCTTGCCAACCAACACCCTTCCTCAGGGTGAGTGAAAACCCCCTGGCCAGACCCCAAGCCAGCTCCTCATCCTCACACCTGCCTGTCATTCTGCATCCAGCATTTTTCTGGATACACTCCAGCTGCTGTAGCCTCAGATTTCCTGGACTCAGACCACACAAAGCTCCCTCCCCTGTGTCCTTTGGGGTCCCACAGGGATGTCTGTGGCCCATGTCCCATACGGCTGCACGCTGCCGTAAGCACCTCCGTTTGTCATCCCGCTAGCCAAGTGACTCACAAATCAGCTGCTCTGCCCCCAGACTCTGATTTTCCAACCACAGGAACACACAGCATTTGGTAGGAAAGAAAACATCCCTCTGAGAAACCAGAGGGGCTGCCAGAACTGACTCCTGTGCAGAAGAGGATGGAGAGCAGACGCTCCCCCCCCGACAAGGCTTTGAGGAGGAGAAAGAAAAGCATTTTCTCTTTTCCCTGGATCAATGTTTCTGTCAATATGAGCAATTCTAGCTGAGCTTGCCAGATCAGTAGCACCTGGATTCAGGGCTGCCAGGAAAAACAGCCCTTTGAAGAAGTGCAGGTTGAAAGAAGAGGATATATCCTCAGGGGAGCCGGCTCTGCCTCGGCAGGGCTCGTTATCTGAAGATCAACATGTAAATTCCTCTTCTGCTCCTGTCCTATCTCTCTGGGTCATTCACCTCATACTTCCTGTTAAATTTGAGCTTCACATTGAAATAGGCAGAAGAACATCCATGTAAATGCACTTTCCAGGGAGTGATTTTGCAGGAAATGCAGCTCTTTATATCACCATTTTCCAATTAACGTGCAAACCAGAGCATACCCTTTCCCAAGAGAGGCTATAATGAAGATTTCTTACAAAATCCTGAGGTGCCTTTCAAATATCAGCACAATGTTTTCTGCACAATTTCAAGGAGACAAGACAGAATTTCAGTTTGCTCATCGGGGGCAAGGGGTGTGTGTCACAATTTTGAGTCAGCAATTGCACAATCCAAATGTTGCCATGCACAAACATCAATCTAAAAGTCATTGGCATAAAAACATCCTTTTTTAATTAAAAGCTGCAGAAAACAGATGGAGGAATCTGCCTGTGACACCAAGGTGCTGTTTATACACATGCAGTGGTTCGAAGATGCAATCAGACCTGAGCACAAGAAAATAAACTGTTTGGGGCTTCAAGGGGCAGAAACCTTGGCTCTTTGCTGGTTTCTAAGGGAATTTGAATGGATCAAGTAAAAATTTCAAATTTATAACTATTTTTTTCTTTTTTTAAACATCAGGTCCTAAAACTCAAACTATCAAACTATTTTCCTTTTTTATTACATTTGCATTCCCCCCGTGGCCATCTCTAGCAGTCGTTTGGCCCAGACACACCAGGACAAGCCCCAGCACCATCCCCTCCGCAGCAGTGACTCGTTGCTGTCCCGGTTCCAGCTGCAGCACTCCTGCTCCAAGGGGCTTTGGAGGCGGTGGCCGTGCCCAGTGCCCGGTGGAGCCTGCAGGCTGCCGAGGGCAGGCACAGATGGTGGCACCGAGCGTGTGCCAGGGCGTGGGCAGCAGCTCTGCCCGCAGGGAATGTGCCAGGCACGGCACGGCCACGGGGATGGGTTTCTGGGGTCGCCACCCTCTAGGGTGATGGGCACTGTGGGGCCGAGCTCGCTGTGCTCCAGGGATTTACAGAACCGTGGGCAAAGCCACGGTTTATGTCCACTCCAAAATGGGTCTGCAGAGGAGTGTTATACCCTGTGGACACACAAATCCCTCCGTCCAGCACACATTTACCCCAAATTACCCCAAAAGGCAGCGCAGGAGCTGGGCAGCGAGCCCTCCCTGCTCCCAGCAATAAATCCCATTATCTTCCTCTCCCTAAACCTATCCCCGGACCCGCAGAAACCCTTCTCCCTTCCCCGGTCACTTTTCCCTGGCTGCCCTGGGGAGTTTCCGAGGAAAGCGGTGCCGGTGCCATCCCAAACCTCTCTGCCTGCTCCGAGCGCGCTTCCCGAGCTTCCCCCTGCGGCAGCTAGGTGGCAAAAGTTTCGCACAGCCTGGGAAAAGTTCATGAATCCCTGTGATAAAGAGCCAGCCCGCCGATCCAAACACTCCTTATCCCAAAACGCGTAAGGAAAACGCTCCTTTCGCGGCGAGCATCCCCGGCTCGCCCCCCAAAATCCCCCCACCCTTACTCACATCGTATTTCTCCGTCATTTTCAGCAGAGCGCGTTTCCAGAGGGTCCTGGCACAGCCCGGCTCCGGCAGCAGAACCGAGACACACAAGGCTGCAGCGAAGATGTTTTTACAGAGACGCATCTCTGGCAGCAGCCTGGAACCCATTTTTTCCAGGGAGAGATGGAATAAGGAGCCCGGCTCTCGGGATCCGGGCGGCTCCCAGGCTTGGCAAGGAGGGAGGGAGACGTGGAGGGAGGGAGAGAGAGCGAGGGCTGAGCGCTCTGAGCCGCTTTCCCCTGCGCAGCTTCTGGGAAGGGAAAAGGGGAAGGAAAAAAAAAAAAAGAAAGAAAAAAAAAAAAGAAAAAAGAAAAAGAGCCCAGAGGCAGAAGCCGGGAGCTGCTGTTGAACTTCTTTAAGTTAGATCAGGTTCTTGGCTCACATGTTCGCACAAAGCTCACGCTCTCCTTGAGTGATGGACGGGAAGATTACTTGGAAAGATTATTTTTAGACCTTTGTTCCCAACATCTGGCATCCTCCGAGAGCCCCATTCAGAGCCAAAGCGTGGGATCAGATGACAGCTGCCGCAGGGAGAAATAAAGGTCTCGGAGGGGTGGGCTCGGCAGATTTTTGCAAACAGCTCACCCAAACTTCCCAAGAGCCTGGGCTCTCCCTTTGTGTGCTTCCTGCTGTGGGTTTGCATCCCGTTTTGACAAAGTGATAACTTCATCTGAAGCCCACTTGAAGGAAATGATCTGACGGCATGATAAACATCCAGGGGTTTTCATTAAACCAAGGCGACGCTGGTTTTCTGAAAACTATTTTGGAGGAAGGGAAAGACGTGGCCATTAGGAAAAAATAAATTGGGGTGTGGAACAGGGAAGGAAGGTGGTTTGGAAATTACATGAGCACAGAGAAAGCAAGGAAGGGGACATGAGTCAGGCTGTGCCTGACAATGGGAGGGAGTGGACGTGGGGTTTTGGACATCTCCATGGACATGCAGTGCCTGGGGGACGGGAATGGACTTGTGAAGTCAGGCTGGAAGCAGCCCAGCATCCTGCCTGGGATGGAGACAGAGGCAGGTGCTGAAGGAGAACTGTAAGAACGAGGCAGCTGTTACATTCATGTGTATAAATCTGTGTATCTGCATGTATAGCACTTTAGAGACATCAGGAGGGCTGCTCAGGGCTCGCTGAGCCTAATGTGGGGGCTTTTTATTTTATAATTCCCCCTGAATTTCTCCTCCAGCAGCTTGTCCAGCCTCCACCTCAATGAAGGAAGAAACAGAACCACAAAATTTGTCAAAATACAGACACTAAGCCCTGTTTGCCTTCACTTTACCCTGGCTGCAGCCCTGCTGAGCAGAGAGGAGCCTTGGATGCACTGGATTTGTTTTATATCCACTCCAAAATGGGTCTGCAGAGGAGTGTTATACCCTGTGGACACACAAAAAAAAATCTTCCAATTATTCCTTATACCTGAAAGCTGTGGAAATTCACTTTGACCATTCCCAAGTATCAATAGCTGAATGCAGGTGGAAGCCAAAAGATTTCATCTTGAAGTTTGCCAGAATATGATGATGGGAACCTGAAAGAAGAGCAAGATGTGCCTTAAAAAGCTCAGTATTTAAGGGAATATATTTGATTTATTTAGAGCTAAGGTTCCTAAAGGTTTTCTAGCACTAACTGTGCTTTGGGCAGTTCTCTCTATATCTCTACTGCTATAAAAAGGTTCTTAGTAACAAAATCTGCTCAGTTCATGCCAGGGAATTTTGCTGGGAAGTAAAACCAGGAATTACTCTTATGGGGGGAAAGGGAATGAAGAGTCAAACAGGAGATGGCCACCTCCCTCACAGCTGCAGAGGTACAGGGTGGGGGATCCCAGTGGGACAGCACAAGTGCCTTGTCTCTGCATGGGCTGGGGATTCCCACAGGAGCTCTGCTGGCAGGAGCCTGAGAGGGAATCCCTGTGGAGAGGCAGTGACCCTGCATCGCTGTGTTTTGGTAAACCTGTCCCTGCTTGATCCATAGAGTCATCCCCATCGGTGCAAGCTGGGGTTTGGGGGCTCACAGGGTTTGAGGTGACCCCATGGTACAGTTCTTTCAGGCACAGAAGGGGCCAGGGAGCATTTGGGCTGGAGAGCATTTTGTGCCCCCACCCTGCACCTGGCTGCTGAGAAGGCTGTCCCTGCAGGGAGCACAGCTCCAGGTCCCTGTCACCTGCTCTGCCCCACTTCACCAGCTCTCCTCTCCCCCAGAGCTGCAGCCACGCATTTAAATCAGAATTTATCCCAGTTTTCCTTCAAACAGGTCATTTTCCTCAGGCTTCTCTCTGCAGTCAGTGGTAACTGTGGACAGCTCACAGGTCAGCCCTGCGACTCCCTAAGGACAGGGGTGTCACCGTGGGATGCTGGCAGAGCTCAGCACCTGCAGGTCACTGTCACCTGCCCCAGATCTCATCCGAGCACCGCCTGAGATCGCAGCTGTGCTGCAATTACTGGCAGGCACGCCCGGGCAGCCTCAGTACATCCAGAGAGGAATGAGTCTCTGCTGTAACACTGCCACCTCTTCCACCTCTGCCTTGATTCTCTACTGCTCAGAGGGCTCTGTCGGACACCACAGGACTCTCCAGTTCCTTTCACAAACACAGTTTGTTTCAATATTAATACCTGCACCTTGATCCAGCACCTCCCAGGCACACCCAGGAGCTCCCACCCGTGCCCTGACTCCTGTGCTCCGAGGTGACAAATGACATTTATTCTGCTTGCACAGAATAAATAAGATTTTTCCTTGGAGTATTCCTACTTAATTTATGTCTTTGTGCTGATCTTTCACTGGTCTGTGCTCTCGCTGAAACCCAAACCACCGTGAAACAACTGCTCACGATAAATTTCCCTAATTTAATTCCATTTTTTGTTGTTTCATATACTTGCAATCTGGACTTGGAGCAACTACTTCCAAAGATTAATAGCTGCTTCAGACACCATTTACTGGCCTTTACTTTTGCAGATACACAGCTTTGACATTTATCTGGGAAAAAACAGGGTCTGTGCCTTGTACACTGAAGAACTGAGAATTCTGCAGGACCAAAATTCAGCAGCTGGTCATGGTCTTCACATCAAAATGAAAGTTGATGTTATAACACTTAGGGAACTGTAACTCATCCTGCACACAATTCTTCCTGCCACCCATCTGCACTCCTCACAGGCTTCCATCTCCAGTCTCTGTTGGAAGCTAGGCAAGGGATTATAGTTTTTTTTTTACAAGGTTAAGGAAAACTTCACTGGCAATACTGAAAAGAATATTTTTCTCTCCTTTTCTGCATATTCATCTTGGCAGTCCCTGGCTGGGCTGGACAGAGGACAAGTCCAGGACATCATTTATCCCATCCCATTCATATCCACATTATCCTCCCATTTGGAGCTCAGTGAAACCCAAACCACAAGAGACCTCAGCCCAGTCACTTATGGAGGCATTTTTCAGCCACTGCAGAGCAGTTCCTGTCCTACCAAGCTCAGTTTTGAATGGCCCATTTAGACAAAAAAGAAGAGGAACAGCCTTGACTTTCTGAAGAATTTCTTGTTTAACATTGGCAGGTTTAAGTCTCCAGCTATTACTGTAAAGCATTCTGAGCAGCTTGTGAAGAAATTTTAGGCATCAGGGACAAATCCTTACAAACCCAACCACTGGCAATAATTAGAAATCTAAAATTTACTGGTAAGCAGGTGTCTGAGTGTGTAATTCAAATGCCAGGTATTTGATGACGTATGGTGATTTAAAAGCAATTATCACAAGAAAGAAAAAACTGCCATTTTCTCTTAAACTACATCTCATCCACACACAACAGTAGGGCTAAAGTTGTTTACTCCAGGTGGAGCAATTCCCCCTGGTGATGGTACATCCATAGGGAGTGGGTGCATGGCTGTCCTATGCACAGGGCAATAAGTGATGCTGGTACAAGACACAATTGAATTATTGCTGGATCTTGGCTGGATCTGGCTCCAGTTTATGGGAAATCTTGGGCATTCAGCAGGCCAGCAGTTGAAATCATTTTTTAACGTGTGCTTGTCCAGGGAATCCGCAGAACATCTCTAAGTCAAGATTTCTCTGCTTCAAGATTTGTGGTGCAGTTCCTCACACCAAATTCCTGCTGCCTTCAAGGATTCTGAGTGAGATTGCTCCATACATCAGCACTGAGCAAAGTCACCCTCTGTGCAGGAAACTCTGCGAATTTCCATCCCACAAATGGTGTCAATAAGGCAAACTCTGCAGCACCCTAAATTGCTGTCAGATGACAGTGCAAGAAGATTTGAGATTTGAGCACCTCCCCGGGGGCTATGAAACCCTCAGCATCATTTGTTACAGCCAGGGAGGTGTATCTGAATGAAAGGATGGGCATTTTATCAGCTGAGGGCAATAAAGCCATTTTTTGGAACTGGGATTCATGCTGCCTGATTGGGATGACTTAAATAATGGTTTTAAAAAATGTTCTCAGGGAGGTTGTGAGTGAAAGCCATGGGGCAGCCAAGGAAAAACATCTTTTTCTAACCAAAAGCAAGGTAGGCCAGCCTAAGTCAAGACTTGCCTTTTCCCAGAGGAAAGAGCTGACTTTTAAAGAAAGATTCTATCAAAGAGAGAGAGTTTCCTCAGAGCACAGCACTGCAGCAGCACGAGGTGACTCATTTGAGCTGGATATAATCCCAGCACCTTCGTGCCAGGGGTGCTGCAATTCCTTTTCCAGGGGCTGTTTCCTTGCCAGCCCTGAACAGGTTCTGTTGCCAGCAGCAAAGGGCAATGGTTTTCTGGGCGTTATTAGAGATTTTTTACATTACCTAATCCAGTGGGATCGTTACAGCTGCTTTGTGTCCCCCCTAAAAAATAACCTAATGCTCCTCCCTGCTACTCTGGCTCAGCCAGAGGAAAGCCTGCCTCAAAGGCTCAGCCCTGAGGCTCTGCCTCACGTCCATTCACTCTTAGGAAATTAGAAAAACAAGAAAATCCAGAGTGGTTTTGTTGTGAATATGAACACAGAGAAACCACAGCCCTGGCTGAGCTTCCTCAGCTGAACCTGCCCCATGAGAAGCAGGGAGAGCCCCAGGGAGTGCTGGGCTCCCCAGCAGTGATGGACAGCATCATTTGTCCCTGTGTGGTCACCCCTCCAACCTCTGCTTTGTGTAAGGCATCCTAAAGCAGCAATATTATAATTGTTACTTTTTTTCCTTGCCTAATCCAGCAATTGGGATTGCTCCCTGCATGGATCAGCAGGAAAAGGAGTCCCTTAATGTGCCAGTCCTGAGGGGTGAACACGAAAATCGCCAGATAGAAAAACCTGCAGCATCTCTGGAGGGGTGACCCTGGGTGCAGATGATTCACCCCCTCACCCACGGGCTTATTTTATGGCCAGCTCTACAGGAAGACACCAAACCTGGGGTTTCAATATTGGATTCATTCCTTCCCTGAGCAGGAAAAACTGTGCCAGATGTTTGCTACCAGCGAGCTCCGCTGGGAATTTATAGAGTCAAATAAAAGATCAAAAGCAGTTCAAAACACAGACAGGTGATTCCCTTTAAGCCTCTGGCCCCAAGCCCTCGCAAAGCCTGGCAGAGGTCAGTGTTAAGTGGCCCCTGACCATTTGGAAAGGCCTGTAAAGAGGAATATAAAGCCTCTACTTTTAACCAGCTTTGCTGGCTATGAGGTATAAATGGAGCAGATGAATGTTATTAGGGAAGCACTCGTGTGAGTGCTGCATCCCACTGCCAAAATTACCAGGAAGCCTCCAAATGCACGATCCCATTAATTACGAGGCAGAACGGCTCTCAGTGTGGGGCAGAGGCTCCTCCTTGGGGCTGCCGTGTGCCCTGGGGACACCGCTGGAATCCCAAACAATTCCTCTGCGCGGGACTGCCCCAGCTGCGGTTCTTGCCCGCCCGCTCCCTTGTGCCAGCTCCCTCCGGGGCGTGCCTGTCCCAAAGTCTTTTGTCTCAAAAAGGCTTCTGTGAGCTGTTGGTGTCCCCAGGAGAGGGACTGGGGCGGGCTGCGGGATCCTCTCCCTCTCAGGCCAGTGGGAATTGCTGCAGATTTTGGGAGGGGAGGATGTGCAGTGGAGCTCTCACACTGGGACTGCTGAGAGGAGACGAGTCCCGGACTGGAAACCTCAGAGAAATCTCCCCGGTGGACAGACTCACCCTAAAATTAAAGACAAGGGAAGTTTGGCTGCGGATCCACATGGATCTCACAGCAAATCCTCAGCCTTTACCACACTCTGCATTCAGCCAGGCTGAATTCCTGGGGGTAACAGAGCTGCATTCAGGGCCCCCAGCCCTAAAAGAGCTGAGCTGTGCGCTGGGGGTTCCCAGAAAGTTTGGGGCACGGGACATCTTGCTTGGCCCACAGCAAAGTCAGAGCCAGGGACCACACAGACATGTCAGCATGGACACCAAGAAAACCACCCAAAGGGCACGTGCCATTGCAAGCCCCAGACTTCACTCATGACCCTGAAGCAGGGGTTATCTCGTGGCTGGTGCCCTGCTCTGACCCACAAAGACTTGGCCAGGGCCAAGCAGGTTGATTTTGGGGCTGCACCTCTCCCAGCTGAAGCTCTGCCTGCCTGTAGCCCCAGAGACAGACGGTTTCCCATAACAAATGTCCTGCCTACACGCAGAAATAGCAAATTCATGGCTCAAGGGCCTGTCAGAGCCACCTGCAAACCCTGCACGAGGCAGAGGAAGGGCCAGATGTGTATCAGCATCATGCTTGTGTAGGATTTCCTTTATAGAACCTTTAACCCCCGCATCCCACATCCTATTACCAGTGAACTCCCTCGCCCTGCTGCGGCTCCTCTGAGGCCAGGAGCACTTTGACAAGGACATTAACAAATATCCCAGGCCTGGGCAAATGCCTTTGGAGCTCTGAAATTGCTCCAGCTGCTCACGTCAGCCCTGGGCATGTCAGTGCTCTCTGGAACAGCTGCTGCTGTCACCTCGAGCTGTGGTGTCACCTCGAGCTGTGGTGTCACCTCGAGCTGTGGTGTCACCTCAGCCCAGCTCTCTGCAGGAGTCAGGGGCTGAGCAGGGGTCTGGCCAGGCAGGGATTATCCCTGCAGCTCCCCAGGGATTGTAAGACTCGCAGTCAGTAATGTTGCTGCAGAATTCCTTAAAAGGGTTCCAAGGATCTTGGAGCCCGAGTTGCGTTTGCTGGATCTGAAGGAGTTTGCCATGAAAAGGCAAAGGGTTTTTCTTGTCTTTTCATATCCAAAGAGCAGGGCTGAACAAGCCATAGAAAATCCCACTTGCCTTTGACCTCTTGATAAAAGCCTTATCTAAAGCTGGCTGGAGATAGACAGCAATGTTTGGAGCTGTTGCAGGCTGGGCTTTAACTGGGAGAGTTCCTTTCCTGTCCCTCCACAGTGTCTGGAAGTCAGTACAAGTGGTTCCATCACCCACCTGGCCTGAAGGGGACATCCAGGCTCAGTCCTAGCCCACATCTCTGCTAAGTGGGCTGGATCCTGGTGCCCAGACAGAGCTCAGGCTCTGGCTTCCATCCTTGCATTGTTTTGAATCCTCTCTTGGCTTGGGCATTAGATATAATGAGATCCTATTTCAAAATCAGAAATCAAAAGATGCCAAGCTGGCATTGTAAAGCAAAAACATCCTGTAAGAAAATTCCCAAAACTGCCTGCTGACATCCACACCTGCCTCTGGGCAGACAGATTTTGCAAGCTCAGAGTAGCAGAAAACACAAGAGAGCTCAGGTAATTTCATTTTTTTGGGGGTGTATGTAGCCCTAATTAGGAGGATGGATCTTCTATACTGGCCAATTTCACTCCTCATCTCAGCAAGGGACTTCTTTCAACAGTCAGACACAGCTTAAGTTTTGGAAGGTGCTGGAAGTAGTATAATAGAAGGGGTTTCCTCCCCTGGTGTCTCTGTGTGAGGTCCTGAGCAGCACATTCAGTATCCAGCTGAATTCCTTCTGAATGGTTCAGCAGGCTGGGACAGACCCATGGAGAGTTTCCACCTTTTATCTCAGCACAGAACTTTCCATCTGAATAGCATGTCTTTATTGGGAGGGTTGCTGTCCTCCAGTGAGCCACTCGTTTTGCAGATGGCAGTAACTTGCATTTTGCCACAGATGTTGCCTATTACAGCTTTTCCTAATGCTGACATAAAAGGGAACCTGCAGCTTCTCCCAGTGCTTGGCATTCCCTGCTGTGTTCTGCTCTCTAAATCACTGGGCAGGACAGAGCAGGGCAGAACAGAGAAGGATGAGCACACGAGAGGCAAGGAGGGCAGGGGAAACGGGGATGTCTCTGTTACAAAGTCATGGTTTGATTGCTGCACCGAGACTTCAGCATTCGGAGCCCCTGCTCGAGCAGCAAAACAATCTGGACGTGGTTAGCTGAGCACAAAGCAAAAGATCCCTGAACACCCTGTTAGCACCAGGCAGAGATTAAGAGCAGCACTCAAACCAGGCTGTATTTCAGAGCTGCTTCTGTCCTTACTTAGAGCTGAATGTGACTGCAGAGGACAATCAAACCTCTGACTCTCATGGGAGCACCCCCAGCTTGGCAGGGCACAGCTGCCTTTGCCATTCTCCTTGGGAATTTTATAGGCTGGAAAATGTTTATTTCAGTTTTGGCTCCATGTTCTTGTTAAACTTTATGTATTATATAACTATGCTATATAGTGTTATGTTTATGCTATATGAAGATAAATATTTTTATATGTCAGTGTAGTTACATTTGTTTACGTATCCATAAACTTTTATCTCCAGCATGTTTCTTATGTGTTTATGCCCCTCTAGCCTGTCCTTCAAAAGGTAATGGGGGAGTATCATAGAATCCCAGGCTGGTTTGGGTTGAAAGAGACCTTAAAACCCATTCAGCCCCACCCCTGCCATGGGCAGGGACACCTTCCACTATCCCAGGCTGCTCCAAGTCCCATCCAACCTGGCCTTGGACACTGCCAGGGATCCAGGGGCAGCCACAGCTTCTCTGGGCACCTGTGCCAGGGCCTGCCCACCCTCACAGGGAAGAATTTATTCCCAATATCTAATCCCAATCTAATTATCAAATCTCTTGGTTTGGTGTGTTATAGCTCTTCCTAATACTGGCTACTTAATACCTGCAGAGCAGCTCCAGGCCTTGCCAGAGTTTGAGCTCAGATTTACACTCACATTTTGCACCACTTGGCCACTTTTTCTGTGCTTCTTCAGGGTTCATTTATCTGAGTTTTGCAGTGCCCAGCAATGCTGGATGCGTTCCAATGTAAATTATTTCTACAGAACCAGCAGTTGTATATTTTGTCCAGCCTTAATCCTGGCAACCTCAGCCCTCTGTGACTTGTATTTAATTATTAGGAGTAGGAGAGCAGCCTAAAAGTATCTGAGTGCAGTGGTCTCATGGGCTGGTTTTTTAGCATGTCTCCGTAGGATGGGTAAACATTTGCAGTTGATTTGGCACGAGTTCCAGGTCCCCTTCAATTCTACTTGTCTTTTAAAATCACCCACCTGTTCTTGAGTGTAACCAGCCCTAAGAAATCACTTTTTCCTGCCTTGTCTTCCTGAAGTAGGTGCATTATTTCATCATCCATGTTTTCTGCATTCTGAGAGTGTTAATGGGAGGAAATGAATAGCTGAGTATTCAAATACTTTTCCACAATATCTCTCTGTCTTCTGTTTAAAGTCTTGAATTTGGTTTTTTTTCCCAACTAAAATCCAGCAAGCTCTTTGGCAAGAGAAAGCTCAGATGAGGTTTGGTTCTTTAATTACATTATTGGCAGACTGTGGAATTCCTTTGTTACTTTCTTGATCTAATTCCCCCAAAGAGCTGCAAAAAGGAGAATGGTGGATTAATTTAATCATAACTTCTTGTGTGGTTAAATAGCAGCTCCTTTATTGTCCAGCCACACCTTTGGGTGCTCTGAACTTCATCTCTTCCACCCGGGGTGAAGGGCTCTTCCTCTGGATACTTTTTCCCTTCAGACTTTATTCAAAGGAGTGATGCACACTGAAGTCCATGTGTTGGGATTCAGTAGCTGGAGTAGAGGATTCAAAGCCTTTCTTATTCCATCGAGTCCTTCAGGGACAAAGTGACAAGGCTGATTTAGCTGATGGCTGAGTGACCCCTCCCACAGCTCCCACGAGCAGCTGCAGGCATGGGAAGGGTCCTTGTTAGAAGGATTCCAAAATGTCAAAGCCCAGCATTGGAGCAATGAGTCTGCTGGAGGTTTCTGGGGCACTGAGCCCCACATCCATATTTTGCTGAGCCTGTGTGGAGGGAAAATCCTTCTCATGACAAGGTAATGGAGACAAATGGGGTACGACCTCTTTCATCTGGGGCTCCGTGTCTGCAGAGCTGGCAGTTATTACCAACTTTGTCTCAATTAACTCAACACTCTGCCAGAGAAGCCCTGGACAAGCTGTTTGCAGCAGGGCAGATTTACTTTTCTGTGCAGCCTGAAGCAGCCGTTTCAGACTGTGACTGAGAAGTTCTGGCATTTACAGCTGAGCTTTTGCAGACTCTGCCCTGAAAGGGAGCTGCGGAAATGCGAGTTGAGTCTCTTCATCCCTGGATCCCTGTCCCTCAGATGGGAGGCCTGGCTTTGTCTCAAGGGGTGAAATCCCACTTCCCCTTTGGAGAAATCCTATCTAGTTCCATCTAGCTTCCCGTTCCTCAGGCTCTTTCCTTTGAGAGCTTGTTGCAAGCCCTAAATCCGAGGCAGCCTTTGCAAATCAAAGTGACTTTTAATTTGGACAAAACAATTAGCACCCTCTGCAGAGCTATTGATTGGACAATTACCAGCTGGATCACTGGGTAGTCCCACTTCTAGAAATTTCAAATAAACTCCTTCCCTCTTTGAAACATCTTCACACCAATTCCTTGAGCAGAGGACCCTTCATTCTCCCTCATCAGCTCTGTGTCAAGGTTGAAAAATCAAGCTGCAAGGCTGGGCTGGAGTAGGTTCTTCCCAAATAATTTCTTAGGATTTTCAGCTGAGCTGCCTCAAAGAGAGATTTTCTTTGAAGCTTTAGTCTGGAATTCCCACAGAGGAATTTTTTTCACACCTAAACTGGCAGATTTAGACATCTCAACAATCAGCTTATTTACAGTAACTGTGAATTACTACAAAACAACACCTCACTCAAAGTATCAAGGAAAAGATTTAAACGTTATTTGAATGAATAGAAGGGATCTTAAATTAAGGGAGAATGAAGACTAATAAACCAGCAGTCTATGGTATAGGAAGGCAGCATTATATCCAGGAGAAAACACTGGAATTTAGGTCAGAAATTCCATAACTTACACACAGGTCACACATGACCTGGCACAGCAGCCCAGCTCCTACAGTTTTCCTCTCTCTGAGGAAGAAAACGTGCTGCTCTCCCCACTCCACACCAAATTAGATTTATAATTGTGTGTAACACGGCCTGATTCTGATTTCTTTGTAAGTAATTGTTTGCTGAGAGATCAGAAGAGATAATAACTAAGAATAAAGCAACTCCCTTCACGTGAATAATTGCACCATCAGCCCGTTAGCGAGTGTCACAGCCAGAAACTTCCAGGCTGCTGCTGGGACCAGTGCAAAGTCTCAGGAATGCATAAGCAAACGCATTAGACACAATGCATCTACTGGAGCAGCGATTCATTCAACACAGCAGCTCCTGGAAACATGGAAAAACATGCTCAGCACAGGAATAACTCATGGCTGTTCCCCCCAAAGGGGTGCAGTTATTGTAAATCAGCGTTATTTATGAAGTGACCACCTAAAAATAGATACTTCAGGTGAAAATGCTACTTCTTCATAATTATATTTTTGACAGGTATACTGCAAACTCAAATGAGAACACATTTCATCAGTTTCCAGATTTGCAGAGGAAGGAAATAAATATTCTACAG
Organism: Promerops cafer; assembly: GCA_013398275.1. NCBI lineage: Eukaryota > Metazoa > Chordata > Aves > Passeriformes > Nectariniidae > Promerops > Promerops cafer. Next base: position 2,840,094 of record VZSE01010539.1, on the reverse strand, counting down.
GCTCGCCTGGAGTGGGAATTCTGAATCGAAAGGCTGAAGTTGTGCCCACCAGTCACCCAGGGGCGTTTCAGCCTGTGTCACCTTCCTCTCATTCTATCCATTCCTCCTCATTCTATCCCTCCTTCCCCTCATTCTGGAGTGGTTTGTGTTCCCACACTCAGTGCAGAATGGATACAGGGAGTAATTCCTCTTTTCCCCGAGGCACGAGCAGCGTATTTCTGATAGAGGGCTTTGTAAACGAGCTCATTCCAGATCCGAGCCTTGGGGCCACCATGAAAAGAGGCACTTGCTGACCTGAGATGGGAGCCCAGAAGCCGAGGAGTTACTGGCAAAGCCACGGAGGCCTGGAAAGGGCCCCAGGAGCCTCACGGAGCCGTAGATCCGCGAGGAATCTTGGCCTTAGCCCCGCATATCTCGGGACGTGAGTAATGTCTCCAGCACTGCTGCTGCTCTGGTCTAACCAGTGCCAGGCTAACTGGCTGGATCGTTACCCTTCCCACCACGGGATGGACCCAGCTGCCACTGGAGCCAGCTGGAGCCTGTCCGTGGAGCAGAGAGGGGCTGGAGCAGCCCCACTGCTGCCGCTGTTTGTCCTGGTCCCGCTCCCCGCCAGCCCCGCCACAGGCGCTGGGAGCCCGAGGCAGGGACTCGAGGGCAAACCCTGGAATCCACAGCTACTCCCCAGAGGGGTGGAACTCCTATTTAAGGAAAGAAGCACAAAGGAGAGAAGGTTTTACGAGGAGGTCTGGAACGAGGCAAGGGAAAACGTGAGCACTTCAGATCCCAGCAGGGTTTAGTGTTTCAGCCAGCCTTGAGGTTTAATGGGGGGCACTGCCGAGGTGCACCCCAAAACGTGTCCCTGGGAAGGGGTTTTACCTGCTGGCATCACAGGGATCAGTGTAACTCTGGGGAGGGCTCATTGCAGAGCCAGACTGTGTTGCTCCAGCTGCTGTAAAAACTGAACACAAGCACGGTCCCCACCCCAAAGCACAGCTAACACCTGGAATTGCAATTATCCTGCCTTCCTCAGGCTGCAAGCCCTGAGCCTTGGTGGGGTCATGGTCTGGCAGCAAGGGTGCAGAGAAAGGCTGGGGAAGGGGTGATGGCTGAGAGCAGAGCAGTGCTGACAGCAGCTGAGTGTTCCCAAGAGGCAGGGATGAGCAGGGCTGTGCTTACAGCCTCTGAGGGCTCCTCTGGCTCAGGGCACTCTGAAATGTAACACAGTCCCACCCCATCCCACCCCAGACAGGGAATAAGGGCTCACAAAGGATGAGTGAAATTCTGGGTTTGAAAAAAACCAACCTTCATCAGAGGGCTTTATATCAATCTGTGTGTGCTTGGCCTCCCTCTGCACACAGGGAATATTTTGGGATTGATTCCCACTTATGACTGGCTGCCCCTGCTGTTTGGGTGTATGTTGCAGAAAACAAGAGAGCAAAGCAAAAACCCCGACCCTATAAAGTAGGAATGTGGGAGGTGTAAAGTCACCAAACTGACAACAGGCAGAGAAGAACCTGAAACTGTTTCTAATTAATCTTTTTCAAGGTATGTCCCTCCTGCTTTGAGTTTCACCGCTTAATGGCAGCTTATCCCCTCAGCTGGGATAAACTGCTCTGGGACCATTGTATTTTGGGATGAAATCCTCTTCCCATTTCAAGTGAAATTGCTCTTCATTCTCATAGCCCAGGGATTGCAGCATCTGTGCTGAAATCTGTGGGTTTCACACTCTGCAGGGGGGCAAATATTGGCTTCAAGACACAGTTTTCATTGAGGATTTTATGGAAGGAAACATTCCAGTTGTTCAAAGGCTGCATTTAAAAAATGCTGATTCTGCAAGGCCTTTAATTCGGAGCCAGATTGAAGGTAATGGTTACCCTTTCCCCATGTCAGAATCAGAAATATGAAAAATAGTTGGCAAAAGATTTTTTTATTAAAACCTGAGAAGTGAGGTCAGGGGGTCAAGGAGCTCTGGAAAACAGAAGTCCTTAAGGAGCACGCCTGGTTGTTTTGTTCTGAATGGGGAAGTTGCTTTGCTTGAGCCTTTTAAGAGTCTGCTGATAGAGATGAGGCAAAATCCAACCTCTGAGGATGAAAACAGAACTGAAACTCCATCTCAGGGCAGTGGAGACACCAAGTGCCTTTTGTTTTGGAGGAGCTGACCCCTAGGGATTCAAAAGTCAAATAGTTGACTCCAAAGAACAAGCATAAATATGCTTTGGGTTGTTTTTTTTTTTTTTTTTTTTTTTTTTAATTTATTAAAAATTTAAAAAAAAAATTTNTACTGAAAATCTAAAAAACAGATCTAGAGATGCAGATTCATGTGGCTTTCTTGGTGAGGTGACACAGGTGTAACTCTGTTATCTCTGCACAAACCTCTGATGGGCCATTCCTGTCAGTGCCAACACTTCCAGGGAGCTGCTTCAAAATATGGAGGAGTGAGAGAAAACATCTCCCCTGCCTCCCCAGGGTGATGTGATCAGCTCCAAGAATTGGCCTCCTATGCTCTGTCCTTTTCCCAATAATTTGCTTTTTCCTTCTGCATTTTGGTGACTCTTTCTCCTCTCTCTTGGAGAAAAACCAGCTTTCTTGGTTTTAATTTCATGGCCCCTGGGATGCTCAGATTGCTGATGTATCAGGAGGAGCAGGATGTGCCAGCTGGGAGATCTTTGGAGGGAGGAGTTCCTTGGGTGCAGATTCTGCAGAGACACATCAGTGATATGGAGCAGCTGGAAACGCACCAAACTGACCCAGAGAGAGGACAAAAGTTTGGAATCTACTTCTTTTAAAGAGTGATCCTATGTTCATTCTTCTTGGGTTACAAGTTAAAATATCCTTTGAGGAAAAGAAAAAATCAGTCGTTCTTATTTTCCCTAGGATTTTTCATGTAGAGATATAATAGGAGTATAATTACCTTAAATCAGGCAGAGATCATGAAGGAAAGAGATGCTTATTTCTTTTAGAGATTAGACAACCTTGCAGACTGCCCAATAGGAAACAGAGTAGAAAGCAGGCAATATATCTCATAAGAATCAGGCAAATTGCAAAATTGCTCTGGAAATAACTACATTTTATGACTGATAGGGAAAAAAAAAAGCTTTTTTTTTTTTTTTTTAATGCAGGTTTTAGCAAGATTTCATTCATTTTGAAGTAATCTGCCTCTCTGGCAATTGTATTTTGGCCAGCTGTACCTCCTAGATATGCCTGATGGTTTGAAAGAGAAGAAAAAAGGGTATTTCCTGAAAATCCACTGAACACACCTAGAGCCCAACACCAGCAGCTTTCCTTGAACTGCCATTTGGGGGTTTCTGAGTTCAGGATTTTTCAGGAGCTGCTGGTCATCACTTGCATGGGCCTCAAAGCCCACATACCTGCGAGGACCTGGGGCTGCTCCCCAGACTGGACCAGCCCCAAAAGCAGCATTTTTGCTGTCAGAGTTGCCACCAGACCAGCTTAGGAGAGGTGGGAGCCTTAAAGCATCCTCTGGCCTCTGCTGAGGAGAGATTTTCCGGTTCATTAAAGCCCTGATACATTAATGGGCTGTGCGTGATTTCAGGGCTGGTGTGCAGGGCTCCTGCAGTTCGTGCCTGGAGCTTGTTAGTGTAATTTTCTAAAGATTAGCAAGCATTGATTCCACTGGGAAGCCTTGGGGAAATGCCCTTAATCTCCCCTGCCTGCGGGGTCCCCGCTGGGCCCCCGCTGCTGCCGGGGATGTGACTCTGAGGGAAAGTTTTTCTCTTTATAAAACTGCATCAGCTGCAATGGAGAACCATTAGCTAATGGCAGCTTCATGGAGGCAGACACTTCAGTTCTACGTCCCCCAGGCTGGCTGAGCCCCCGAGGGCTCCCACAGAAGAGAGACACTGACTCAATTCTGGCTTCAGTTCCCCCACTGTAACTCCTGTTAAGCTCAACAAACTCGGACAGTGATGCTTTAGATGGAGTTTTGCCTGCTGGAAGGACACTGAATATATTTTAACACAGAAGGGTGGTGTATATGTGCGAGTTATTATACACTGGAGAAAGAAAACTAACCAGAATAATTCAATTTCCTAGACAAAAGGTGGAAAGTACTAAAATTAAGTAGTAAGTAATTCAATTTTCTGGTTACAAAACAGAACATTCTTGGTAGAATTAATGAATGAATGCCGAGTTTCTGGGCCAATGTTTACAAATCAAATCTCACAGTACACAGGTGGCAAGGCACAATAAAAAGTCTGATTCTAAATTAGGGCCACCAAAGGAGGAGCTTGGAAGCTGGATTATATTTTGAATAACTTTTTACCTATTGTGTGTGAGCCAGTTTGGGATGTGAACACTGCTTTCAATATCTTGTTCCAAATGAGAAATTACCTCCAGTGATTTTTAGTTTTGCATTGTGTAAAGACAGGAAGAGCCTTACCCCAGGGGAAGTATTATCAGCTGTACGACAGCAGTGGCCCAAACAGGGAAACAGTGAAACTTAGAAAGAGAAAAGCAAAGGGCCTAAAGATAGACAAATTGTCTGGATAGTCCAGACATTGGTTTCTGATCTCTGACTAAGCTGGGGAAGTAGATTTGTTGGTCTTGACAAGGAAGCCCTTTGTATATTGTGGGAGCAGGAGACCCTGGGGGACGAGAACAATGGGCTTCCTTTGACACCGGGATTGATTACCTTCAGGAAGTGCACGTGGATTGCTCAGTGATTGAATTCCACTCTTGCTTTTTCAGGATCATCTAATTATATTACAGACTCTATCCTGCTCCTTTAAATGGCCACAATCTCTTTTACCACAGTATGAAATAAGCACTGCTTAAAATAATGGTATTTTTGTAACGGGCTTTGCAGACGGTGCTGGAGCATTTTCTGCTCTGAAGAGAAGGGAACTACAGGGATGTGCTGCCATGTCCATGCAGGCAGGTGCTGTGGATCTGTCCCTTCAGGGCCATGCTCCCCAGCTGCCTAAAACATGCTGGCAGAGTCTGTGTTGGGGAGAGAGCTCCGTGCTGCTCCTCGCCATTCCCAACCAGCAGTGAAATGGTTTCTGAGAGAAAAGAGGGAACAAACAACTGGGCAGTGCTGGGTTGCTGTTGCATCAGCAGCTGCACTGGATTTGGGGACTCTGTGTCTTTTCAGAGTTAGGGGAGACATCAGTGGTATAAAACCTTTGGTTCTGAGGTCAGATGTAGCAGCTCACAGGGAACCCAGTGCTCCTTCGCCAGCTTCACAGACAATCCAAACTTTCTGAATCTGCCAGCAAATCACCAGGCTCACTGCCCCCCTCACAACCCAGCATCTTGCAAACTCCAGGCTTCTTTCTTAAGCAATCTGGTTTAGGAAAGTTTGCCACTTCCCTTTTCCTCACAATATTTATTTTCAGGGAGATGCCAGCTTGCCCCACAGCTGTGGCATTCATGGAAGACCTTGAATAGGGCACCCTGCATTGCCCAAGGACTGCCCTCCTCTTGCATCTTGCACAAACAGGCCCTTGTGAAGAACAAAGGAGATCCATGGCTGTTTGCTCACAAACTTTTAAAGCACAACTGTAATTTATGGGAGATTTCCCTTTCCTGTCATCAGAGCTGGAGGAAAGTTTTGTGTTGCTTGCTGTGGTTATGTGCACACAGCCCTCGGATGCTGAGCTACCAAGGACATTTCCTTGCACAGATGTTGGGGATTTTTTTTTTTTTTTTTGGTGCTGAAAATGATGAATTCCAGAGATCACAAAAGCTAGAAAACTGTCAGCAAAGAGCTTGTGGTTCAGGGCAAGGAAAGGCAGCTGCTGGGAGCACCTCTCCCTGCGGGGCCCCTCTGTGACCTCCACCTCTGGCAGGGAATCAGTGAGGAAGAATGGGATGGCAGAGCAGGAGGCAGCTCCCACATGGAGGTCAGTGAGAGCAGAGATGGCAGAGATGTTTGGGAGTGAGCAGTGCTCCCAGAGAGTTGAAAGTTTGTTGATAGAGGCCATGGGAGTGGTTTACAAAAGATGCTTTACTAAAAAGAGAACTCAAATTGACAGAAATTACTCCCGACCATTGCTACCTTGATATTTCACTATCTAATTAAATCAATTTTCTTCTGATTTGTGCAGAAACAGTTTGTGACTTTTGCAGCCCCGTTCTGTGACAGAGGAGGCAGACCCACGGGTAAATCATTCCCCCTTTCCAACTGACCTTTTGCTACCGTGGATTAAAATCTCCACTTTATTTACAAACATCAGCTCACTGAATGAGCTGTTGAGGGCTGCAACTGTTGATGGATGCTAAGGTCATCTGAAACATCAAAGCAAAGGCTATTTATGAGCAAGGATGGAAAAAACATGGCAAGCTGCCTCTCTTCCTTCCCAGCCATGTGCTCCGTCCGTTGTAAGAATATTTTAGAAGAACAGGCTGCAACTTTTATGGGCTGAAGATGAAGTAGCCAGTGTGGTCTCGATGGCAGCAAACACAAATCTCCTGATTCTTCAGAGCTTCAGGTGCCACTGGGTCCTGTGCAGGGAATAAATGTGGCAGTGCAGATGCAGCAGGAGGAGGAGGAGGAGGAGGAGNGACAGGTGGATGAGTGGGAGGGGTGTGAGGAGGAGGAGGAGGAGGAGGAGGATGATGATGATGATGCTGGGATCCATGTTGAAGGCTCTGTGTCAGCATTGTCCCACCCCAGCAATTAAAGTCACTTCCAGAAGCAAAATGGCTTTATCAGGATCAACAAAATGATATAAAATCTCTGCTCATTCCTAACTTTATGTGAGCAGGGAGAAGCCTTTATCCCCTTAGCCCCAGGACCTAAATCAGAGATGTCCCCTTGACAGTCTATCCCTCAGCTTTTCCAAGTGCAGATCCCACAAAAAAACCACCAGCCAGGATTCTTCCCCCGTCAGTTTAGATTTCTTTCAATCCTATTTGAATCAAAAAGTTGTTGGTTTTCATTTAATTTTGCTTTTTTTTTTTTTTTTTTT
>VZSE01010539.1:2767117-2833052 GCA_013398275.1 Promerops cafer | reverse complement strand
TTTTTTTTTTTTTTTTTTTTTTTTTTTTTTTTACCTGGCAGATTGAAAAGATTAAAAGGAGCAATCCATTTTTCAGATGAAGTATTCCCCTAAACTTCCCTAAACAGGGATGTTTGCAATAGATTTCAGGTTCACACAAGCTCTCTGTTTTTCTTGCAAAAAACCCAAATTAAACACACAAATCATGGGTATCAATAGCTTAGAATCTTGTCAGAAACCATAAATAACATGCAGTTCATTCCAAAGGAGCATATTTTGGAAAATACTTTCGCCTTTCAAAAAGGCTGCAGGGCGGTGCAAAAGGACAGGAAAACTGGGCACAGTTTCCTCTTGTTCCCACTCCTTTCATTCCTTTTTACCTTGACACTTGTAATTTACCAGATAAATGATTTGCACCAAATTGGGAATATTTCCATAGATGAGGGAGGATGTGCACCATCCAGAAGAATACTTGGGAGGTTTGTTCCTTCCGTGTTTGGCTCCTGACCTCAGAGGGCTATTTTCCACTGTGCATGGCACTCAAATATAGCTGCCAGGATATATTGGGCTATATAGCCACCCCAAAAAGGCATTTGTATAAAAAAGTACCAATATATCAATTTCCCCAGGCATGACAACCTTTCAGTTTTGTTTGGCAGTTGAGAAGAAGTGAGAACACTGAATTTCTGTTTTTACTTTGAGAAGGGAGCTGAGCCTGGAGTTGGTTCAGAGATTCTACCTCTCTCAAAGTTGTCTTTGTGCTAAAACTGCTTCCAGGAACCCGGGGTTGATGTCAGATCCCCAAAATGGACCTTCTGCAGTTACTGCTGGGAAAAGCAGGCTGTTTGCTTTGCAAGCACAAATCCCACATCATGTCAGCCCTTGGTAACCTTCTCCCTCAGGTCCTTGCACTTTGCCTCACCTCAGGTTCTTGGGAGCACACCTTCCTTTGAACGTGGGCTGAGAAGGAGCAAATGAGCCTGTAACCTCATGGAGCCAAAGAGGGGATACTCAGCCACACAATTTCTTACAATTTCCTCAAAAACTATTGCCTTATCTTTCAAACTAATGTTCAACCTTAGGCCCTTACTTCTCCCTCACACCCCAAACAAAAAGGGCCCGCCTCCATCCCTCCACCTGAGGACTGTAAGCTTTTTTCACTTTCCCAAAGCCATCTTCCAAAAACCCCCAAATTACAAGCCCAGAACACTTCAGTAATCTTCAGGTGAAGCTCACTGGTACGGGTGTAAAAGCAGAAGATTTTGGCTGCACGAGGCTTTAAGCATTTTAAATAAGTCCTATTGAAGGAGGCCTCGTAAGTTTAAACTTCCAGATGGGCTGTAGGGTTTTGCTGGTTTGGGATCTTGGACCTCAAAGCACACAAAGGAGATCTGTCAGGCTTCAGATGAACCACAAGGGCAAATTTAATCTGCTTAGAAATGTGCAGCTGACTTGATACAGATTTTCTGGTGCACAGATCAAAGAGAGCACTGCACGCTGGGCTGGCCTGAGTCCCCATGTGTGAAATGGATGGAGAAAAATGAGCAAAAGTAAGGAAACTGTGAATGGGGATTCATTGTATGATAGATCTCCTACATTTGGTAAAGAGACCCTGCCTGTTGGCTGGGAAAAAGGAGAGGGGAATGCAGGAATTTTGTTGCTGTCCTGTGACTGCTTCAGACAAACCCCCCAAAACTGCTCCAACCACTGGCCTGAGTAGTTTGCTGCTGACTTCTTTCACCTCCTTGGAGAAAATTCATTCTTTTAGCCTTCTGGGGGAAATGTTTAGGCAGAAATGATTCCAGACTGGGGAGCATGGGATGGCTTCCATATTCACAGCATCGATATGGCATTTACAGTATAGAGCAATTCAAAGGCCTTGGGGTTTAAGCTGTGTGGCTCTCCGAGGTTGCTGTTGGAATTGAAAAGGAAAAATAAAGCTGGGTTTTTGAGGGTTCTGATGTGTTGGGAGCGTCTCTGCTGTGCTGCAGTGCTCCTGGCCCAGAGGGGTCACAGAGGGGTACCCCTGAGTGACACGGCCTGACCTGCAGGATGCTTCCATCAGCCTCCCTCCTTGTCCCAGAGCAGACAGGGAACACTTCGTGCCTTTCTGGGCCACTTGATCTAAGGAGCAAAATAACAGAGTTCATGGGAGAATTTAAGTGGCAAAGTAGAAATGTTCCCAGAGCAAGGATTTGAAGATTCGCTGTTTCTGTGAGCTGTCATAAACCAGGCCTCTGCGGCCTTCCCCAGACAGGACCTTGACAGCAATCAATAACTAGAAAAATGAAGCCAATTGTTGGCAGCAGGATTTAATATCTCTTTGATATGGTGCTTTATTTTATTTCTGTGCCTGGTTGTCATCTGCTGGGACAAGATCTGGGAGGAGTGGAACAAAATCCAATTTTAGTTGCACTTTCACAGAATGAACAAGTTTGTTTTGCACCATGAGATGAGATTGTGCAGCCCACAGAATAACTGCTCAGTCCTCTCTGTGTCCCCCATCCCCAAATTCCTGAATTCCTCTGAGAGGTTAAATATAGCTCTGCTTTGACCTGGAAAACAAGATATGTCTAATGGATTTTTAAGGATTAACTTTTCCAAGGTGCATTGTTTAACTCATTACTCCAGTGATCAGCTGAACTGTCAGATTTGGGCTCTGCTGTGATACTTTGGATAATCTCCAATTAGACACCACGGATTCTGCTGGGAAGGCAGGCAGGAATCAGGTAGTGCCCAGCACAGAGGCTGAGTGGGCAGACTGAGCAAAACACGTGCTCGGGGTCCCCTGGTGCTGGCGGGGACAGGCAGGGCTCTGCTGGGACAGAGATGTGTGATGTGGGCCAGCAGCCCAGTGGAGGAGTCAAATCCTTGGCACACTTGCCTTGCAATGCTAGGGGATGACCAGTTAAAGCTGTTTATTCTGAGACTTCAGTACTTTATGCTACAGGTTTGTGGGTTTTTTTTCTGTAATCCCAGCTCTCCTCCCTGCAGCACACTGAGGGCTCGTCTTGTGGCACAAGTGAGACACAGAACAAGAAAGCAAACACTTAAACAACAATTGGAAGTACAGGATTTATTCCTCTGACTAGCTTTAAATGTGAGTTTTAACCTTAAAACAAGTATTATTTCCTATATTAATGATAAATAATATTACAATTGCTATTAATATATTAAAATAAGCAATATTATATTAATAGTTGTTGATAAATGGATAATGTAAAATTAATGCTAATTATAAAATAAGTATTAATTAATGCCCCAAGTCCTCATTATGTTGACAACAGCTTCACCTGGGATTCAGAAATGTGATAAACATGTATTTTTACATTTTGTTTACAACCTCTCCCCTTCTCCCTCCAGGAAAATGTGTGTTTAGTAAATACCTCTGATAACACGAGCATGTTTTATTGTTTGAGTTAAATGAATGTCATAGACTTAATTACTTACACATTGCCCTAGCAGGAAATGGGGAGCCATTAGAACTACTGCATTAAAATACCCCTCAGCTACTGCTTCTTTGCAGATGATTCCAATCTGGCTCATCTGCATTTCCCTGGGAGTGGTTTCAGCAGAGGTGCTTGAGCAGCAGCACAGGATGCAGTTCACCACAGAGAAGTGATGTTTGCAGATGCCCTGTCCTGCCACGTGTGCCACACCTGGAGCAAGAGCTCTGCACCCTCCCCTGCTCACCCTCCCCTCACAACAAGGGAATAATCCCTTGACAGCTGTCCTGGCTGTGTCCCTGCCCAGCTCCCTGTGCCCACCAGCCTCCTCACTGCCAGCCTGGCATGAGGAGCAGGAGAGGCAACAGAGGGGGCAACGAGGCTGGTGAGGGTCTGGGGGCACAAGCCCTGTGAGGAAGGGCTGAGGGAGCTGGGGGTGTTCAGCCTGGAGAAAAGGAGACTCAGAGGTGACCCCATCACTCTCTGCAGCTCCCTGAAAGGTGGCTGTGCTCAGGGGGGTTGGTCTCTGTCTCCAGGCAGCACTGACAGAACCAGAGGACACAGCCTTGAGCTGTGACAAGGGAAACACAGGCTGGGTATTGGGAAAGAGTTTTGTACAGAAAGGGAGATAAAGCACTGGGATGCTCTGCCCAGGGAGGTGCTGCAGTCACCATCCCTGGGTGTGGTTAAGAACAGACTGGATGTGGCACTCGGTGCTGGGGTTTAGTTGGGGTGTTAGGGCTGGGTTGGACTGGATGGTCTTGGAGGTCTCTTCCAACCCAGTGATTCTGGGATTCTGAGCCCTTTGGTTTAACCAAAACATCCCTGAATTATCAGCAGCTTGCAGCACAAATCCAAACCACAGTCCAAACCACACGAAGGAGATGAACTCAGTCCCAGCCCAAACCAGCACACCTACGCTCCCCGACCCACCTGCACCATCCCTCTGTCTCCAGAAGGAAAACCACACCTATTTCTGGACATACCTGTGCAGTTTCAGCCCTCTGGTGTTGCCTGTCACCTACAGCTCAAAATTAACATCCTTCCCTTCACAGTATTGTCCCCATAATCAGAACAAGCACAGGAACAGAGAAGGCTCCGGGAGTGTGGCAGAAAGGGTTTCAGTTTGCTCGAGTTCCCAGCAATCTGCTCTGAGGATAATGAGGGAGATGCACTGCTCATTTCAGTTCAGGGCCACTTTGAAATGAGCTGAGCCACTTATTAATGAATATATTTAAAACAAAGAGTGGAGGGATAAAAATCACTGAGAGGTGCAATTATTTTGACAGATGCTGCAAGTAAGGGCCTGTAATTCCTCACAGAAGGATTGTGCAGAGCTAATTGTAATGCAGTGATTCCACAAACAGGCTCCTCTGGGGGACTCCTCTGCTTCTGGGGCTTCACTCAGGGCCTTCTGAGACCCCATCAGGAGCTGAAAACTGTTGTTTTATAAGATAATATGGAAAATGGGGTGAGAGCAACCACTGCAGCTTGGATTAGTGAGCTGAGGCAGGATCTTGGCACCTCCTGGTTGCGTTGCTGTTGAACACGTGAAGGGCACATCCAGACAGGCACAAACATGGCCTAAAGCATCCCTGGGATACCTTCATGATGTCATGGTCTGACAAATGGCCAAGGGCAAGGGCTTGTGAACCTCTGAGTCAAAGGTGGTCACTGAAATTCTTTAACTCTGCCCCTGCAAACTGAGAACAGCACATCTGGAGAGCCAAACTCCTCCTCAAAACACTTATCTGTGATTTATGTCACCTCTAGCTTTTAATCCTCCTCGTAAGTCAAAACACAGAGTTTTCTCCTTTTTTCCAGAGTACCCTAGGTAGTCATGCAAAGTTCAGAATAAAGCCTTAGACTCCCAGCTGCTCTGAGATTCTTGCTTTAAACTCAAAGCCAGGCTTGCTTTGTGCAAGTGTAAATCTCAAAGTTGTGGAGTCTTACAAGTCAGGGCTCAAACTTTCTTAAGAAATTTGGCATTCGAGGATGGATATAGAGAGAAGTGCTCATTTCGAGTGGGGTCTGGTTTCGTTTGGAAATTAAATCTATTTACACAAGCTCTTTGCAGCTTAACAGCCGTGGGCAAACCTCCTGTAACCCCACATGGCATTATCATTTCTGTTTGAGAAGGTACTGAAAGCTGAAAACTCACATTTTCTAATTTCAGAGACTTGTTTGCTTTCTCATTTGATAGCATCCTATCTCTTCTGATGCTCCATTTCTTCCATTTCCAGTTACGAATGGCTCTTCCACTACTCCAGGACTATCAAATATTGCAAAAGATGAATTACATGGAAATAGATGTTTGGTACTTTGTTAATGCTACTCTGCAGTAACAATCCAAAAAGCGTTATAAAGTCCCTAAAAGCCACTCAGAAAAAGAGATAACATTCATTTAATTTATTTTAGTGATGCTGTTAGTGTCATCCTCAAATGTCACACAGCATTTTCCCTTCTTTTAAAGGCAATTGAGGATCTGACTGCAATTCTGGTACCCATTCTGCCACAACTGTTGATTTAGCTTGAAAGTGTGAGTGTTTTTATGGTGCAGAAAATGTCACAATAGAAACATCCAGAGCTGAAGGGTCTGAAAGCACAGCATGGCACTGCAAACTGGAATTGGAGTGGGGTTCAGATCCACTCCAGAATTACACTGGGAGATGCCTTTGCTGAGACATTGAAGGGTGTTTTTGTCATTTTTAAAGAATTCAGCTGTCCCAGTTGAAATAAAGAGCTTTTTAAGCTAAGATACTGCCATGTTCATGCATATGATGATTTTTTAATAGGAGGAAGAGGATGGAGAGTGTTTGCTGAGTGAATACACTTGCCCATGGAATGAGTTGTGAGATATCTGGATGAGCAAACAGATCAAGGAGAGCCTCTGCTTTGAAAGGTTAATTGACAATAAAGTGGAGGCTGGGCCCTCAGCAGCACCTGGGTGCACAGCCACAGCTCAGCCCTCCAGGATATTTGCCTGCAATTCCTGTGGTGCAGCTACCACGAGTTCCTGGGGCAGCAGCTCTTTTCCTGCCCTTTCACAGCACTGATTAATGCCAGCTCAGGGCTTGGCACTGCCTGTCCCACTCCATTGACAGCCCCTGATTCAGATTTGGCCCTGCAGACAGAAACTTCATCTTCCACAGCAGAGAATGGCACAGATGAAAGGCAAAGGGCTATTTTATTTCTTTTATGGCACACTGGTTCTCCTAAATGTATACCCTGATATTGGTGTGTGGCCATTTTTACCACTGAGCATCCACCTGGGAACAGCAGACACTGCACGGAGTCCTGTTACCTTCAGCTGGATGTGTGACCAGCTTAGGACAAAGCACTTTCTCCCAGAAATCTCCCCTGTGTTAAAAAGAACACCTTTCAATGAGAACCTGAAGAAGTACAGCCACTGTATTAACACAACATCATTAAAAACTACTCAGGATACATTTCCACAACAGCCCTTTCCCACAGAGCAGCCCCAGCTGCAAGGAAAGGACTGTGGTGCTTTGGCTGTGCACTGATGTTCCACAGCTGAGTGTTTCAAGCCCCTTCACCTTCAAATCTTTCTTCAGAGACACAAAGTCAGTACAAATGTAAAAGGAATTATTGAATAGGTTTGTAATTAGCCAAATGAAGCACTACAGGTTAAGGGCACACACACCCCTTCAGCTGCTGATGTGAACAAGCATTTCATGGTATTTAAAACATTTTCAGGAAAAAATCATGTTGTGCACTAAATATGGGAAAAGCTGTTCAGAAAGAGCTTGTACAAAATAAAGTATTTATTTACTAATTCTCAGGCACCTGCTGGTGGGAGGCGTCTGATTTGCAGCATCCCCAAGGAAGCAAAAACTCTGTGGTGCCATGACAGAGACCTAATCCTGTCCTTTTTCATCCACAATTAACCTTACAGATTAAACAGGAAGGTATCTAGCACAAAAGTGCTGCTGAAAGACAAAAACACAGCCAGAAAAGTCTCCTTTCATTGCAGGGCTCCTGGGAGCAAAGAGGGAAATCAGGAAACCAAATCTGAGCTTCTTTCTGTCTGCCCTGTTAGCCTGACACATCAGGTGAGAGGTCACAAATGGGAAATTCAGTTTATACCAACAGGCAGGGATTTGGGCACACACTTGTTAACACCCACTGCAGTTTTAAAGCAAAGTTTTGGCAGCTTGGAGGAGAGGGAAATAAAAAGAAGTGGAAAATATGTTGCTGTAGAAGCAGAGCATTTAGAGAACTTCTGTTGGAGGCCAAGTGTGGAAATAAACAAATTCTTGTAGACACTGCCCTCATGCTGCCTTTTAATTGAACTACATAGATCAAGGAGTGCCACGGGGAAGGGAAAAACAAACCAGTGAGGAATTTAAATGAGTTTTAGGAAGGAATTAGGAAAGTCACCATCAAGCCAGGCCCCAGCTGTAAATATCCCTGATCCGAGGACCATGACACACTGGATTTTCACATCTCTGGGTCTCAGCAGCTCACACAGACACTGGAGCAGCTCAGCCCCCTCAAGGCAGACCCCAAACCCTTCTCTCCTTTCTCCTGTGTGGTGGGTGTTGTTATGGATCCCTCCTGCACGAGCCCCCACTGCTGCCACATCCCTGTGTGTGGTTACCCCTGACAAGGAGCTCCAGCCAGCCTTCCCCAGGATGCCTGGCTCCTACACCAACCCCTGAGTCCTTCTTGTTTGGGACTGATAATCCTTCTAGACCCAAACACACTCTCTTGAAAGACTCTGGCTTCAAAGGGGGCTGTGGGCCCCCAGGAAAAAAAACATTTGGTTATAGGCAGGCACTTGTCAGGATTTTACCCATGAAGAATGACCTAAAACCCAAATAAATCTCTTTACTTGCCCAGTGCCATGAAGCCTGAGATTTAATTGGAGATCCCAGATGTTACTAGAAAATATATAATTACAGTGATCATCTTCTGATTAGACCAAAACCCAAAAAGCAGCACTTGAGTGCCACTGAAGTCAGTGGGAGCCTTGCCAGCAACTCCAAGCTGGCAGGATTTCACCCAACATTTCTTTCACAGTAGATTTAATTAGTGGTCGGTAATGAGGCACTCTTAAAATTCTCCACATCTGGGGAAAGAGAAACATGATTAGATTAGAGTGTACAGTTATAATTCACAAATAGGATTGTTAGAACTAGTTTTCCTCTGCTTTTTTTCTCCTTCTTTGCCAGGAATAACACAATTAAACTCAGCGTCTCTGCACATAATTGAGTGAGGAATGACTGAAGCGAGGTGCTGGTGAGGAAAGCTGCTGCAGGCTCCTGACATGGGGGCCTGATTTTGGGGTCCCATTTCAGATTTGAGGGCATCCCAATTAATTCACACATGATATTTCAGAGAAGGTTACGAATTAACCACAAATCACCCAGAACACGACATCAGATGGAAAAAAAACGAAGAGGAAATTAGGCAAAAAGTGACCCACCTCTTCCACCAGGTTAATGGACACAGACTCCCTGCCAGGACTGTCCTCAGTGCCGTGTCCCAGCACTGCTTTCTTGGACCAAGGCATGGACTGGCTGAGCCCTGATGTGTATATTTGAGCTGTAGATTCATTTATCTCAGCTCTGAGTTCCCACTGGATTTACTGGGTCAGCCAGACCTCTCCTCTGAGCACCTCCAGGCATTCCAAACTGAGGAGAGAGCAGCATCACCCTGGTTTTCTGTCACTGAGCTGCAGGGAAAATGTACAAACACACACCCAGAGGAGCTGTTCCATTGGAGATACAGCAGTGGTTGCTCCAGAAAAAGAGTTCTGTGAGGTGAGAATCCATGCAGGAATGCCCAAGGGCTGGGGGATGGATAAATAGCAGCAGAGAGGGGAGGCATGGCTGGTATGAAAATTGCTCGTGAGAGAAGCTCAACAAACAGGTTGCACACATGGGGTGATGAACAGAAGAAGTTCAGAAATCTGGCATGTAATTTTCATAGCTGTTGGGAAAAAAACCCAAACAAACAACAAGTTTGTTCATATTTGAGAATTCCATAGGAAGCTGTTTCTTTGATTTCCTAAGCAAAAATTTTCTTGGCCATCTCAAACTCCTCCAGTATTCCAGGTCAGAAAAGAACAAAGGCTGGAAGCTGAGCTGTGACAGAAACCCAAAGTCAGACCTGAGCTGCAATAATGGCTGGAAATATTATTTCCATTTGCTTCCCAAAGTGCTCCCTGGTTTTCATTAACATTTGGAAGAAATCACGCTGACTCTGAACCCGTTAGGAGGGGAAGCCAGTAAATGTAACATGGATTATGGGATCACTGTCTGGATTAGGCTGGCCAGAGAATGGCTACACCTTCACTTTCACAAAGCACAAGAGTTTCCATTTGTGGATGCAAATGACTGGACAGCATGGTTACAGCTATATTATTACACCCAGGATTTTTTTCTCTTTCCCTTCCTGGAGGACTACTCCTTTTGCTTGGAATAACAAGCAGTAAAAATGAGCAGGCTGTAAAACCCAATGATCTGGATGGAATTACCTTCAACCTGCTTCAAACAGCAAATGTCCATGAACCTGGTCAGACCATGGCCAGAAGTTTGCTGCAGTCCCAGGAAGGACAGACACAGATTTCCACACTCACAGGATGGAGAAGGATGACTGCAGATGTAACTTCCCTTAGTTCAAATCCACATTTTAATATTGTTTCTGTCCTTCAAACCTCCTTTGTGTGGAAAGGTGGTATTTGTTTCACTACACAGCCTGGAAGTATTGAGTTTCTGGCCTGCCTTTGCTCAGTTAGCACCAAAATGAGCAATTACATTCAGCAGAACTGTAAGATCAAATGTCATAAATAGTCTGGTGCCTTCACACTGCCCTGGAGGGATCCCATTTTCATCCTCATCAAGGCATAATTGTGCATTTCTACCAACGTCACCTCCACGGGGAAAAAGTCAACCTTGCATTTTACACACGAGCTGAGATGCTGAAGAAAACTTCTGTCACTGTTGGCTGTTTAACACAACCAGGCTCCCACAAAATTTACTTGAATCCCTTATTGGCATCAGCTGGAATCTCATAAAACCTCACAATTGTGGTTGATTTTGCCTTTCCCTGCTTAGGAAATACCTACCAAGAGTAAGTTTGCACGAATAGATTTGTCTCACTTCTCCAAAATGCTTGTGGGAATATGTGACCTTCAGGAAACAAGGTGGTGCTTTGGGCTCCAAGGCTGAGGAGCAAAAGTTATTCAAGTATTTCATGTTGTCACGAGAAAGAGGCACCCTGGCACAGAGCATGCCTTGAATTCTTGACTGCAATGGTAAATTTGGGGATTCAATCACATCAAATCACTCAGGGCAAACAGAGCAGGCTTCTGATAGAGCTGCCCACCTGTACACAAAGTTCATTGCTGTATAAAACCAATACATATTCATAAAGCTCAAAGCATTCCCTGGGGGAAGGCTGGATCTATCCCCTGGAGGTGTTACAGCCTTTCCCAGAGCCCGGCTCACCCCGAGGAGCTGCACACAGAACTGAGAGATTTGATAACATTTAAATTACAGAACTGGGCTCTGTCACTGTCTGGCCAGGCTGGAGCACCCGAGGGAGTGAATCTCTGAGAGGAGCAGAGCTGGTAAAAATTAAGTGCTGCTGGGGTGCCGGCCTTTCCTCAGGCTCCAGGTCTGAGAACAAAGATGTTTCCCTCCAGCAGCAGGGCAGGGAGTCTGAAATCTGAACAATTGCTTCTTTTTGTCCTCAGGACTTTTCATTCCAGTGTAAGAGCTTGCCTCTCCTTCCAATTATTTTAACTCCTCGGAGAGCAATCACCTCTTCTAATGGAAGTGGTGCCAAAACTCCTGAGAGCACCAGCATGGCCCTAAAGAATATAAATCCTTCTCCCACTTTCTCTCTTAATCTCCACTAAATCCCCTTACATTATGCTGAATTAGATAACAGGGAGGGCATTAATATTTCCTCAGATAAGAAATAAGCTGCCCTCAGTTAAAAAAACCCTATTATTTATATCCATGTGAGCAACAACCATGAATTAGAAGTTGCTGGATTCCCTGGCTTTTTTTTATTTTTTTTATTTTTTTTTTTTTTTTTTTTTTTTTTTTTTTTTTAAATATTCATTTTAAAACATGGTGGCACATTTAAAAAACAACAACAAAAAAAAAGCATGTGAAGCTGGGGCCAGAAGTTATTAAAGTAATGGGAAAAGCCTGACGGAACAAAGCTGATCCAGAACATGGATTGAGGAATATTATGTAACTATCAAATGTTTCCCAAAAGCAAGTGAATAGTGCCCTGAATCTGTGGGCATGACATCACCGCCTCCTAAGAACTTAATTCCCACAGATCCATTGTATCTTATGATTATTTACAGGGGAAGCACTGGGTGGGTGCAGCCATTAGGCTTAGGAAGTGCTGCTGCCTGTCAGGGCTTCAATAACTGGGTTTATGGGCTTCTCTTTTATTATCTGTGCTCCAAGATGTGAATCCCCACTGAATCCACCCATGTCTGGGAGCACCATTAAAATGTAGTAAGCTTATCTTCTTTTCCTTCTTATTAGAGTCAAAATTAAAGACAAGAGACAGTATTTCTTATTCAGACTCAAATGTTTATTAATTTTTGTCTGCTACAGTCTCACAAGTTGTGAATTCTATCTAACAAAGCAAAAAAAATATCTTCTCTCTCCTTCTCTACAAACTCTTTTAAACACAAACTATCCAATTAAAAAGTGACACCTAAATTATTTCTATTTTCAACCCAATAATTAAAAACTTAAATCCACGCTGTGGACTTTTCTGTCCAATTACAAACTACCACCCAAACCCATGGAAAAGAAAGTAAAAAAAAAAAACTAGCCAACACCCCAAAACCCTCCATCTTGCTTCATATATATATTATACTATATAAACTTTATATACTTTATAAACTTTATATACTATTATACTATTTTAAAACCTTAAACTCTAAGTTTTCTACCCTGTGATATTACACACCCCTGTTCAAACTGCACACCCACAATCTCAGTGCTATCACTCAATTTTGGAAGTCTTCTCCATAGCCTCAAGTCAAATTTCTTGAGAGTCAGTCCCTTTCAGCACCAAAACCCTAAAATTCTCAGTAAACAAAGTTCCAACAGAACTTTGGGGGAATTTGCTGCTGGAGATGGCTTGGCTTTTTTCAGCCACGCTCCCCTCTCAGGAGAGAGTTTCTGAACCAAAGTGGAAAAGGATCTTGAAATATTTTGTCCAAGCCACAGATGGAAACATTAAGAACCTAATTAGAAAAGTACATTTACTTGACCTGACAGGTTAATCTGAACTGTAACTATGGATGACACAGCCCCAGGTAAAATAAAATTCGTGTGGCAATTCAGCAGGAGCAGTTGATTAAAGAATTACCAAATAAACCACAAGAATCTGCATTTCTGAGGTCCAGCTCTAATTTCTCAGCAGTTAACTTAATGGCCAGCTGAAAGCACAGTGCTCAGATGATTTAACAGAATATTCATTCACCATCAGTAAATACACAAACCAGGAATTAGGAGGAAATTGAGGTACATATTGGAATTAGCAGGATCTGGACAAACTACCTGTAATCATTTCCTTGATGGATGAGACTTCCCCCCCTTGGCAGACAGCACATGTTGTAATTCTTCTGAATATGCTTATTATTTTAAATTGTTTGTTCTATTGTTGTCTCAGCAAATGAAGGGAAATGGGTGGTCAGGAACATATACCTTTGGTTATCCAAACTGCTTGTTTAGCCTCAAAAAGTGCATATTTTTCCTGTCCCTGAACAGAAATCTATTCTTCCCCTGCAATATTTGCTAAGTGTTCTCTTGCAAAACAGAACAATTCTGAAAATAAGGATAAAGAGGAATTAAGTAACAAGGACAGCAGGGGTTTCCCAGTCAGATTTTTGCACACTGTTATTTCTGTGGGGACTACAGTGGGGAGTGCTCTGACTCGTTTATTCTAAAATAAAACCAAGAATTGCATCCACCACTCTCAGTCCATCCCACATATCCAGATTTCCTTCAAAGAAATGAACCTGCAACGCCCTGCTCCCCTGCAATTTCCATGAACTGGATATAAATCCAGCTGCAGGGACTTCACAGCATCAGGCAGGGAGGTCACGTTCACCATTTGCATCTCCAGTGTTTGAGCCACCCAAATCTCTGCAGGTCTGATGATGAGCTCAGCTCTGGCTCTGGAAGGGGCGTCCCTCTCCCCTCCCAAATGCTCCCTCTCCCCTCCCAAATTCTCCTTCTCCTCTCCCAAATGCTCCCTCTCCCCTCCCAAATTCTCCCTCTCCCCTCCCAAATTCTCCCTCTCCCCTCCCAAATTCTCCCTCTCCCCTCCCAAATTCTCCCTCTCCCCTCCCATGAAGCCCTGTTTGCACCAGCCCTGAGGAGGTTTTTGTGTGCTCAAGTGAAGAAATAGCCTGACAGACTGCTGCCCGTGTCTAATCCTGCAAATCAGCCCCAATAATCACCTTAGCTCTATTTTCAGATCTATTTTTAATGAGTGCCACCCCCCAGCTGACTTTGGTTCCAGATGTGAAGCCATTGGCTGCTGGCTAATACTGGACTTTCACTGGGACTCTGTAATCCCTTGGGATTATTCAGTGAGATGCTTCCCTCTTCTTTTTACATAACCAAGGGGACCTTTCTTATTTATCGCCAGAATGGAGTGGTTTCTAAATTCAGGCCATAAAAGCTGTTCTCTAAAATGACCCTCTGTACACTGATATTTATCCATTTATAAATACAATATACTGAACTTGGATAAATAGGCTCCTAATTCTAGGGCTTCCAGCTTTTCAGTTATCGTTACAACTAAATCTCAAATGTTAACATTTTTTTTTTTTTTTAATTTAGATTCAAATTTTCCCTGGGGCAAAATAAAACCCAGCTTTTACTCATAGCCCAAACCTTATATAACTCTTCAGGATATGATTCATACTACAACTGCATTGGGTGACAACTGCATTTTGAAAGACACACACACACAGACATTGATGTTGTCTGCCAGCATCTCAATTTTCTTTGAAACACATAAACTCTCACTGCCTTCCTTTGGCTGCAGGAAGAAATCTGTCAATGTTTTTAAAGTTCACTATGAAATACCTCCGTTGCCACAAGAACTGAGTGGGAAGGCTTTTCCTGTTCCCTGAAGAGCTGTAAGATTTTTGGAAGTGTTTCATGTTGTGCATCAGGACAATCCATCAACACTTTGAAACTCCTCGAGGAAGAGAAATTCAGATTTCTTGTCATCGGTTCTGTGTGGCCAAAAAGTTTTATTCCTGAATTTGAAAACATTTTGTTCCTATGTGAAGCATCTCATTTTTGAGATGGAGATACCTGAAATATTGAAATGAAAAAACGATCACTTTATAAAAACCCACCAATTTTCTTATTTTGCTAGTTGCTTAAAATACAATTTTAAACTTCCTTTAAAAAATTGTCATTTATTAAAGGCAAAATCCGATCAATTTCAGGTAAGAATTTCTCAGGGTGACTATTTCTTTAGGAATCACTAGGTTTGTGGACTCACTTACCTGGATTAGAGTGTAAAAATTAAAATGGACCATTGGGAAGGAGCCAGAGAGAATTCCTAGACCTTGGTATGGTGTTACCAGGGCAGGACCTGGGGGAGGGCAGGGAGCAGTGGAGGGCAGCTGGCTGATACCTGGTTACTGAAACACAAACCTTTCTGCCCAGAAATCTCAAAAATATCAAATATTTCTCATGGTTTAATTAAGGGAAATGCTGCTACGTTATTTTATTTTAAGGAATTTGGAAGTTTACAGAGACAAAAGTTGTCTTGCTTTTGACTGCAATGTTTTTGGCTCATCCTGATGCTCTTTAAAATCCCAGTCCAAATAAAATGGGATCTCTGCTTTACAACCATTCTAGAAGACAACGTGTTCTTAAAACACCCACTCAGTGGTGTAAACTCAGGGATTTCAAACCAGAGCATTAATGAAATATGAGTGTGTTTGACTCCTGGAATTGCAAACAAAAGCATTTCTGTGATTTCTTGACTACACCTTTCCCATCACGCATTCCTGCCCATCACAAATTCCTTACCATCAAAAACTCCTGCCCGTCCTGTGCTGCCCAGTGTCCCTGCAGTGACCCTGACGTTGTTGTGCCAGCCCCAGGGAAGAGCCTGACCCTGCTCTGCCCCTCCAGAGTTGCTGTGAAAGCTTCAGAGCTCAACCCACAGCAGCTGGAGCACATGGACAGACAGGGACTGCAAAAACGGGTTTCCAAGGAAACCAGAAAATCCAAAAAATGTCATATTGCTTGATGGAAAGATTTAATTAAGCTATTTAACAACTTCCCTTAGAATTAATTTGGTCTCAATAACACATTTTTTTAAAAAATGTTGACTCTTTGAGTAGAAAAAACCCTTTAATCCACATTTTTAAAACTACATCACAGATAGGACTTGGGCAAAAATACAGCAAAGGTTGCTGGAGATGGAAATTGATGCCTTGAGCTCCCAGACCAAAACTTCATCTCTTTAGATAATAAATTTAAACATGCTTTTTATATATAAGTTCTGTGGTTCAGTTTAAAGGTTCAGGTTTTGCCATTAAAATGTTTTAATGACTGCAGGGGGTTTCAGACTTATGGCCTGGATGCACCAGGTCCCAAAAAGCTAAGTCCAGTTGAACTGCTCTCTGGGCTTTGTCCTTGATCATCTTCTCGTGACAGAGTTGGAGTTTTTAAATGTTTTTTTTTTGTTTGTTTTTTTTTTTTTTTTTTAAAGAAAACCCATTTGGGTAATTTTGAAGAGCCAAGTAAAGCATTCTCCCATGATTTGCATTCCATGTTATTTGACCAAGGGCTGGAATAAACAATTAGGAGATGCAGCCAGGGGTGATGGTGTGCAGGCAATGCCTGCTTGGGAGGGGCTGTTTGCTTGCCTTTGCTGTTTGGATGGGTTGTACAGAATATTATTATTATTCAGTCCCCCTCCTCCCAATATTTCACTCTCACAGATCCAAGGGCCTTAGGATTTCAGCAACTTGTTCTCATACACTCGTTTCAGCCTTAAAATCTCACTGCTAAGTCAATGTACATAATCCAGTGACAGATTGGGCTCTTACTGTGGAGACAGAAGAAATAATCAAGTGCAGGGCAGAAAATCCCAGACACCCATCTGACTTTACTGCCAGGGAAAGCAGACGGTTCCTTAAATTACAGAGAACATGTCAACAAATAGCAATAAAGCAGTGAACTATGGCCCAGAATGGCCTGATCCCTGTGCCAACACGGGGCTTGGCTTGCCCAGCTCAGCTCTAATCTTTCAGCTTTCAGTCAGAAAGTGCAAAGCTGGCACAAGCCTTGCAGAAAGGCTGTCGAGGTAGCAGAGATGTGTTTCACCTCAGTTTCCTCTCTCGCTGTGTATTTCTGTGGGGGTTAAGTGGGATCAGTCGTGGAAGGAAGATTTTTCCCTTCTCCTTTTCCTCTGATTCTTTTAAAATCAGCCTGGAAACATCTCCCTGAGCTGTGGCACATCCAGGCCGATGCTGGGAAGGGCTGCAGTGCCCTGACACCCAACTCTTCCTCCCCACGAGGAAGTCGTGGAGATGGCACAAACTCTTAATTCCAGCCCACACGGCGGTGTTGGCACGCTCCAAATGTCACCTTGCCTGTGTCAGTCAGCACAGAATCCCCACAGCCTGGCAAGGTGACTGCACAGCCTCGAGCAGCCCAGCCCCGAGGAGCTGCCTCCCCCCAGGCACGCACACACAGCAGGGAATTGATCTCAGCTGACCCGAGATGAGCATTTCAGCCCAAGGCTGGAGTTCCGTATTTGCTGAAAGAGGTAACAAAGCTCTCAAGAGCTTGGTGAGGTTGAACTCCTCCCGGATCGCTGTTTCCCGAGTCTAGGGCTGCTGTTTGTCCCTCCTACATGGAAACAAGAGGAGTTTCCCCCAGACAGGACATCCAGCCCTCAGAGCCAGCAGCCTGGACTTACCCAGGGAATTTCCTTCTCCTCCAGGCAAGGGAGTGCAGGAACAGGTGAGCAGATCCCTCTGCTGTTCCCAAACAAGCGGGCATTTGTCACCTCGTCCACTCTAAATCACTTTTCTGAGTGACAAATCATCAGCCTCCAGCGTGTTTGGATGGAAGGAAAGAAATAAAACCACAACAAACCTTCAGTGCAAAGATATATATGCAGATACAGGTGTGATCATTATACCTGCAGAGAAATCAGAGGCCCTACCCATCCTTCAGGGAATGAGGGAGGTGCTGCCTGTGCAGCAGATAGACCTGATAGTTCCCTAAAGAAATTAACTGAAAATTCATTTTCTTCTGCCCTCCACTGACTTGGTGTTAACATTCACCTTCCTCCCCATGCCCTGCCCGCATTTTGACCTCTATTTTGTGGTGTTGCCTTGTTGGACCTGCATGGCTGTAGGTTTTTGCAGCCCTAGGAGGACATTAGTAGATCTCCCTTTTGTTTTTATACCTGTTATTTAAGAATTTTTAAAATAATTTTAATTGGTTAATTTGGCATAATGGCGCCAAACTACCTTTTCAGCTAAGAAATAACAAATATTTTCACAGATTTTGTCTCCTTTGTCTTATTTTTTGTTCCCTGATGAGCACTAACTTGCTCAGTGTCTTATGGAAAAAAATGTTGCAGAGAGATTTCTGCATCCCTCAGACAGTTCCAATCTTTTTTCTTTCCCCCTCATTTTTCCCTGCTCCATGTGGTTTGTTTTTCCACCTCCTCTTCGCATTTTTTTCTATTTCCTTTGATTTTCTGCCTTTATCTCCCTTGTCTTGAGCTGCAGGTGCCCTGCAATACTCCCAGCTGCTTTTGCTTTTCAAATCCATGCAGCTGCAGGCAGGAAGGAGAAGCAGGAGGGGTGAGACCCCTGCAGCCACGAGCTGGGAAGCACGAGGGAAGCCAGGAGTTAGAGGTGGACAATCTGAGTGGGAGAGGATCCTCCAGAAACACACTGTGAATGGAATTTGAAACACTGCTAAAAATTACAACCAGAGCAACTGAGGGGGCTGAGGGTGAAAATTTCCATTTTATTTTCACGCCTCCTGGACTCTTCCCTCCTTTAAGCTCTTTGAGATTGAGTTAAATCTCGTGATCCTCAGACAGGCATCGTTCCTTGTGGCTGTTATCAAGCATCCTGCTCTCACACCTCCTGAAGAGCCACCAGGCCCTCTCTATTTATCCCAAACTCACACACCAGATGGACACACAGCTCTCCAAAGAGCTGCACTCCAACACCCACCCTCCAGGTTGGTTTCTTTTTTCCTTTTTTTTTTTTGAGGCAACCCCAGTAATGAAAATAAATGCTTGGGGCATGACAGAAAGCAGGCGTTTGATTACATTAGCAGACAGTTTTCCAGCCAAGAGTGATAACAAATTAAATAGCCATCTGAAATGAGGAGTAATAAACCCAGGGATGCTGGCACAAATTGCCATCTGTGTGTTGCTCACTGAGGATTCAGTCTCCAAAGGAACCTGGATGCAGCAAAGCGTGTGACTGACGGAGGGGCTGGTTCCAAACCCGTGGAGCAGCAGCAAAGCCCAAAAAAAGCCCCATAAAATGAGCACTAAGCCATGTATTTAACTACTTTGCTACAATAAAGGCAGAAAATCCACTTCAAAATTTAAAATATATATGAACATTTAATATATATGTGAAGAAACATGTCCTTAAGTAAAGCAAGTGATGAGTCACTTCCAGTTTGTTCTGTTAGGAATAATGTCCTGCAGTAGATGCAGACAGCCTGTATTACTTCACAACACTTAATATTTAAACCTGAAACAATCAAATGATGGTAAATCAGGGAAAAGATTGGACATACATTTCTGACATGATGGTTTTTGCAGCCCCACAAGCAACGTTTCCCTTAAAAGGTGAATTTGTGTCCCTGAGGTTCACAAGATCCCGTGTAAAAGTTCGCTCTGCGCAGCAAAGTGGGTGGAGAAATATCATTTATTCTGACACATAAAATCCCACTTTTTGAGGTCTCACAGCTCGCTGTCCAGGTGTTCAAGACCTT
Source organism: Promerops cafer (assembly GCA_013398275.1). Classification (NCBI taxonomy): domain Eukaryota; kingdom Metazoa; phylum Chordata; class Aves; order Passeriformes; family Nectariniidae; genus Promerops; species Promerops cafer. Next base: position 2,813,599 of record VZSE01010539.1, on the reverse strand, counting down.
TGCACGAGAGGTAGATTTGTGTGAAAATATTTCACCTGAAAACATTGCTGCTAAATAAAGGAAAAAGCCAGAACTTGCCAGGTCCACAGGTGCAGAGCACCTGCCCAGGCTGTGAGTGGAATTTTCCTTGTAGAGAATATTTGCTTTTAGGTTTCACAGCAGCAATACACAATTTAAGCCAGGTAGCCAATATTTTCAATATCATTCTCCACTCTTTGGTGCTTTCCTCTCTTCCTTTAAATTGCATGTCCAGCAAGTTGGTTGCTCCAAGAGTTTTAGCCCACAGGAAATAAAAAACAATAATAAAAAAGAAATCCAACATTAAGACTTCATCATTGCCATGAAAAGATTAATAATGTAATCTAAACATACCTTTCAGAACCAAGCAGGAGGTACAAGTGGGAGAACATCTTCATTTTTTTACAAACAAAATTTGCAAAGGTTAATTTGTGATTTAGCTGCAGGTGTTGGCAATACTGTTGTTAAGCACCTGCTCCATCCATATGAAATCCTGTTGGTGTGTTTGACTTAAATTTAAGTACATGAAAAAGCGTGTTCCTAAACAAGAGCTGCTGGGAGGAAACTTCACTGAATTTTAAATTAATTGATCTCCAGACTTCTCCATCAAGATTCCCTGCTCTGACACAAGCACCGTGTCAGAAAGATACTGACACAAATTCTGCACCAGAAACAAAAGCAGTTCTAGAAGACTTTGCTTCTTTCAGGCGCTAAAGAAAGAATTGCAAAAATCTTCTGATAGTCTCAATACTGAAAAAAAATATTCTTTGTATTGTTAGAACGTTCATTTTACTTTTAAAACAGAGTTGTTTTTTTAGGGGAAATGCCTTGGGGGAGCACAAATGTGAGGTGGCAGAGCCCTGGCAGGGAGAAGCTGCCCGTGGCAGACGCTGCAATCCGCGGGACGGGGGCTGAGCTGACTCCTCACTGCCTGTGTGGCACCACGCTGGGTTTATTGGGGCTGCAATTAATGCAGAGTTATTAATCACGCTCTGCTCTCCCCACTCCTCCTTCTGGCTCTGCACTTGCATCAGAAGCACCTTGTCCAAGGGCCCCCTCCCTGCTGGGCCTCCAGGTGAAGCATCAGCTCGAGGCGCTTCGCAGTGAGTCCTCAGCAGCTGCCTGCTCCTGCTCTCCTCACCAGGAACAGCTTCTGCTCTTCACTGTGGGTGGGTATTTCCACATTTTCCAGCACCCATGTCTGCTCCAGCCGAGGGACAGCTGATCCCAGGGCTGAACTGTCCCATCACACAGCACAGGAGGTGCTCCCTGGGTTCCTGCTGTGGGCCAAAGTGCCCTTGGCTCACTGATAAACCCACATGGAGCACGGGACTCATGCACCTTTGGGATTCCCCTGTACCAATTAACACTGTAATGATAAAATATAATTACAGTACTTTCATTCTAAAGGCTTAGACAACGTGCCCCATTTGTCTGTGTATAACTGAGTCCATCCAGTTTGATTTTACCACTTTTCTGCACTCTTGACTGTCTTCTTCTACTTCCCCATGTGCTTTATGGTGTCATTAAGAGAACAAACTAGTAAAACTACTAATAATGTCATCCCTGCTGGCTTTATTACATTTTTATGAGTAGATTTAGATGAGATATCAGGAAAAAATTCCTCCTGTGAGGGTGGGCAGGCCCTGGCACAGGGTGCCCAGAGCAGCTGTGGCTGCCCCTGGATCCCTGGCAGTGCCCAAGGCCAGGCTGGACATGGGACTTGGAGCCACCTGGGGTGGGGGAAGGTGTCCCCGCCATGGCATGGGGTGGGACTGGATGGGCTTTAAAATTCCCTTCCAACCCAAAACCAATCCATGATTCTACAAACATTAGTCCTGAAATCTCTCATGATCCCATGGAGAAGGCACTCAGCCCAATTTAATTTTTTCTGTGCTGCTGTATTTTATTTTCTTTTTTTTTTAATAGATGGCCACCAGTTCCAGATGTCTCTAAAAACGAGAGCATCTGAGTAATTGAGTTCTCCCAAGTATCAGCACTGTGCAGGCAGAACAGATGGCCATTCCCACAGCCTTGGACGTACATTCTCCTGACGTGTGAGATGGAAACTGCAGGGCAGGAAAAAGAAGGTATTGGACTTTTTTATTAACTTTATGGGGTGAGTGACATTTTGCTGGAAGCCAGGCTATTTCTGGTTGCCATGTGTGCTGCTGCTCATCCCTAAATTGGAGATGAAGTTGTGGAAAGACATGGAAACTGTCATGATGCAGCAGACAGCAGGAGGATGAACGTCCCTGGTCTAGACAGATGATGATAGAATCACATATTTTTAATTTAGTATTGAAGGACACTTCTATCAGCACCAGCTATCAGTGCACACATTCTGCTCCGTGAGAAAATAACCAATTATTACAGCAATTCTATACAAAGAAGTGGGATTATAGAAGTAGAAATGAATGATAATAAATATATAAAGAGATATTGTGGACTTCTTGCATCTAAATGTGTAGATGAAAAGCTGAAGATAGATTTACATATAAAGAAAAAATATCTAGATAGGCAATCAGTTGTCAAGGTTTTAGTGCCTTAGTTCCTCTCATTAAATACAGCCACATTTTCTCCTAATTTTCATATTGAAATTAGTCATTATTTCATTGAAGTAAAAATAACAGGAAAGTAAATTCAGCCCTGCCTTAGCTCTGTGATTTAGCACCTTTGACCCATAGCAGGTTTTTCACAAAACCTTTCAACATCTCTGCAGAAAGAACACCTAAAATCGTGGCTGCACTGGTTTATTCCATGATTAAGTAAAAATGTCTCTGTTTCCAGCAGAGTTCTCCATTCTCTCCATTACTCGGAGCACACACATTTGGATAATTTACAAATTCTAAACATGCCTCTCTGGCATGTTAGCCCAATTTCCTTTAATAACCTAACAGAGCTGTAACATGCTAATTCACCTTGATGCCGAGTGATGCATACAGGAGCTATTTGCACGAACTCTGGTTCCTGACCTCTGAAGCCTTCTCCTGTTTTTAACTCATTCACTCTAAATATCTGACACTTTAAATGGAAAGCTTTAGAAGTTAAGTTCCTGTGCTGAAATTCCAGCCAGGAGGACCCTAAATCTTGCTCCAGGGCTCACATTAAGGTGGTACTGGCATGGGAACGAGTGAACGTTGCTTGGTGTTGTCTCCCTACACAGCACTGGCAGCAGTGTGCAGGGCCATGTCTTTGAGGCTGGGGGAGTGAGAGCTGAGAGCCCCCCTGAGAGTGCTTCCAGGTACAGCCACAATGCACATTCTCAGTTAATTTGATGAAGAACATTTTCAATCCTGGCGATTTCCTGCCAGCGATTCTGTGTTGGGGAATTATTTCCTGCAGTGCCCACCACAGGAGCACATTGTGCTGGGCAGCCCCTGCTCTGCAGGCTCAGCAGAATCCTGGGGTGCCTGAACTGTTCCTCGTTCCTGGAGGGACTGATCCCTCCCCCAGCTGACACCAACATTTCCACTAGCCCTGACAGAGCAGGATAAGGCTCTGCCTTTTTGGCCCAAACCTGCGAGGGGCCTGCACAACCCCATGGGTTGCCATCTGAATTACTTTGGTACCTGTAGCCCAAGGGAGTAAAGAATGCTATAGAGAGTCTCTTGAAACATGCAGAGAGTAATAAAGGTGGTGGGAGAGCTGGAAAACATCACCTAGAAGGCATTCTAGACTCTAAAAGCAGTTATTAAGCTGTAACTACGTGGTGTGAATTTCCCGACTGCTCTGCTCCTTGCAGCTCTCCACGGCCACTGGACAAGGGTAAGAATGGCAGAAGGGAGTTTGAAAACTGGAAAAAACCTGACAACTTCTCGTTACTCTCTTGCTAAAGACAGTTCAGCACTGGCAGCACAGGACTGGATCCCTCTGGGGACATGGGATGCTCCCAATTATCCCTTGTGGCAGGAGAGAGGGATTGGGCAGCAAGGGCAGTAACTTAGACAAGTCCCTGTCAGGAATGGGGTAAAAGTGCTTTAATCCTGCTTTGGGAGCAGGTGTGTGTGGCCTCTGGAAATTATTCCCATCCCTGTTTTTTCCTGCTCTGTGCCGAAAGCAGCTGGAAGAGTTCTGCAGCCCCTCCAGGCACAGAGGTTCTGTGACTGCTCAGGGGCAGCAGAGCTTCTGCCGAGGAGAGCCTCCCCAGCCACAGGCCATTGGTGCCTCGTGTCAACTACTCCCACGTTCCTCCAGCAAGTAATTAATGCCAAGTCAAGCTCTGAGTACCTCCTCCCTCAGTTTCCTAAAAACATTGCTGATAAACTGTCAGGTACCCAGCGGGCTGTGGGACAGTCGAAAACCAAAATGCTTTACAATTAGACTTTTCTCCTACTTGCTCCAACCCACAAATAATTTTCAGTCCCAGTGCTGTTTATAAACCCCCACAGTCACGCTGTGCTCCATCCTCATGAAAACAACCACAACACATGCACATGTTTCCCAGAACATGCATTTTTTTGCCAGTGTGTAGCTTATGATGTGGCTACTTGCCAGGCTGCTGGCATTTCAAAATTCATCACATTCCCCTTGGTCTGTCCCTCTGAGGTGCTCACATCAGGCTGAAATTAAAAATCTAGATATTTCAGTTCTGCTCCATTATGTCATTTATTTTAGAAGGATGTCTAAAGTCAGAAAAAAGAAACTCTTATTTTTTTAATTTTGACCACATCACTGGAACAAACAATGTACTCCTGATCTATCTGATTTTTTTTTTTTTTCTATTTTACAATCCCATTACTAAATATGGATAGGCACAACAAAATCCAGTGGGAGCTTTAGAACAGTGAGAAAATTCATCACTGAGCAAACTCAGTGAGAGGACTGAATGCTTTGGGTGGCCACAAGACTGCTGAAATCAGGTTTGTAACCCCTTTACACAGATCAGAATAGATTCCTTGGCTTATAAAAGATTCTGGTATATATTTATATTTATTTATAATTATATTTATATTCACATTGAGGACTAGAGAAGGTAATAGAAGAAGCTGAAGTTTCTGAGCTGGTCTTTCAGAATGGAGAGTTTTTAAGGACAGAGCAGCATGGATGGATAAAACAGCCCTAAACCTGGGATACACCCCTGTAGCCTGTACTTTAAGTGCCCAGACTCCAGTTTGCTGTAAGAACACCCCGTGTTTGAGGGGAAATTGCTGCTCAGTGCTCTCTGAGAAGCCTGCTGGGAGGTCAGAGGGTGGCATGACCAGGTACCAGATGTGGTTCGAGCAGCTGGAGTCACCCAGCTCCATTCAAAACCCTCCGTTTACCTGAGGATAAACGGAACTGGGAGGGGTGCCCGGGCACCTTCACCATCCATCCCCGGGCACCTTCACCATCCCCGGGCACCTTCACCATCCCCGGGCACAGGAGCACTGCTCTGCCACTGAACTGTGGCAGGGAGCTGCCAGGAGGACGAGTCAGAGAGGGAAGGCAAGGATCAGTTTCCTTGCGCCCCATGAGCGCCCCGCTGCCGTGTCAGGTGTGCAGGACACGCGGCTGGAGGTCAGCCCCACGCGGTTTGGGATCAGGGGTAACCTGAGACACCTCCCTGCCCTGCAGGCCCCAAACGGGCAGGGCTGGTCCTTAACAGGGCATTCCTTCTGCCCTGCTTCCATTGCTAAAGCAATCGGCTTTCCCCTGTTCCTTCACAGATGTTTTATAAGTGCTCAATAATGGCTCCAAATATAAGCCCTTCCCCTGGTTTCAAACAAGAGCTAGCACGGAGAAATAAAATATGTTTTAAAGGTATTGCACAGGCTGGGTGTGGTAGCTACCATATAAATGTATTGCAATATTGCTCTCAGTTCAGACCAGAGACTGGCTTTCATTATGACACTTTTTGCAAAAGGGAGATGACAGTGGTACCAGCTTGCTGAACTTGTCAAAGAGATTATTTTGATTAATTTACTTCTGCCTTGCTCACTGTTCTCCCAAAAGCTGCAGGAAATGGCCTCAGGCTGAGCCAGAGGAGGTTTAGATTTAAAAATATTTGAAATATTTGAAAAAAAATTCTTCCTAGAAAGGGTTATCAAGAATTGGAACAGGCTGCCCAGGGCAGTGGTGGAGTCACCACTCCTGAAAATGTTCAGAAAACTTCTGGATGTGGCACCTGAGGATGGGGTTCAGTGGTGAACATGGTGCTGGTGCTGGCTGGGCAGCTGGACCTGATGAACTTGGAGGTCTTTCCCAACCTCACCAATCCTGTGATTCTACAATTCTGCTGCTCCTGACACTGCCAGCAGCACTAAAAATCTCTGATTTCTATAAGGATTTATTCTGTAAATCAGTATAGGTGCACCAGGAAAGTTTTCTTCTTCTCTGGAGCCTTGGAAAACCCCACTCCAGAGGGTGGCAGTGATATCTGAGCTGGGAATAACAACCTGTCCCTCAAGTGTCTCATTTATTGCAGTCCTGCTTGGGTTGGGCAAAATCTTCAGATTTGGAACAGAGGTTCCAAAGACTACACAGCAATTAACTTTATTCTTGCTTTTCAATGACAATATACAGGTGACCTTTAAAAAATGTTATTATTAAATAAAGAAGTTGCTGGACTTGTTATAAATTTAAAACCTGTGAACAATTTGCCCCGAGTCTTAAAGGGAGACAGCTACAAAAGCTACATGATAAAAGAAGCACTGAGAATGTTTTAAAATTCCTCAAAAAAAAATGTTTTCTTTTGTTCAGTGCTGGATCATGCAGGGTCCTGGGGGTGCTGGCTCACACCTCTGGTGACCACAACGAGCTCAGAGTTCTCCAGAGAGGTCCCTGACCAGGATGGAGCAGGAGGAACACACCAAAAACCTTTCTTCAACCTGGTGAAGTGGCTGCTGCCAGCTGTGCTGGGAGTGGATGGTTTTCCAAGTATTTTGAGCAAAAACACAAATACAGAGTGAGGCTGAGCCCTGGCCAAGAAAATCCATCCAAGCAGCACCACAAAGTCACCTCCAGTTTCTCAGTGGGCCTGAAATCTGTAAGTTCCCCATTGGTTTTATTGGGTGTACACTTTAAAAAATACAAATACACCTTCGCAAGAGGGACACAAACTTTGTCACATTATCTTAAAACCCCCTGCCACTTAAACAAACACCACCCAAAAGTATAATCTCAAAACTGTGACTATTTTGCTCAGCAGTTCTGTGGCTGCTGGGCCCAGGCTGCAGGCAGTCCGAGAGATGGACAGAAGTACATGTTCCTTTTCTCTCTTTTCAGGCACAAATATAATCCTGAAGATAATAAAATATTCATGATACTAAATATTTAAATTCTTCCACCCTGCTGGCTTGGATACTTCTACATTCACAAAAAAAGAAAAAAAAAGAAAAGAAAGAAAAAAAGAGAGAGTTCTAGCAAACTGAAAACAGAAACACAGTGAAACAGAAAAAAATGTGTGTTCAGTAAACACACGTGAGTTTAGGAAATTACAGCTTTAGTCAAAGCATTGCCACTGAAACAGTGATGAATTTATTGCAAAGGAATGACAATAAGAAGTCACAAGTAACTCACAGGGTCTCAAGGTGGGGGAACACTTGCTTAAGAAGGGAACTGTGCCTCTCTCAAAAAAAAATTATGTTCTCAAATCTTTTTGTTCTGCCCTTTTAACTGGAAATGGTTAATGAAGTCTGTTTCAAGAACCACTAGACTGAGTTGAAAATCACCTCTTCTCTATAGAAATCTGTTTATTGAGATATCCAAATCTCCTCTCACACTTGATTTTTACCAGTTGGCATTTATGCTTTCCAGACAGAGCCAGAATTATTCACAAATCCGTGAAAAATCCATGAAAAAATGTTGATGTTGATATACTGAATATAGAAAACACACGAGCAAACATCTTCCAGATGTGCTATTAAACTAAAGTGATAAAGTTTATCCAACTCTGCAAACATAAAGGCAGGAAAAAACCCAACAAATAACACGCCTGTAGAGCCTTGGCAATTTTACTTTTAAATGCAAACCCAAAGCATTCAGAACAAATGGAGCATTTCTTTCATTTCCAGCCACATGAGTGATGCTGAATTAATATATGGGGCACATTTGAGAGACTTTGCTCCAGTATTAGGCCTTTAAATACAAGGCTTTGTTCCTTATTTCTTTCTCCCATTCTCTTTCCCACAATCCTGGGTATGTGAGGGACTTTAACCCTTCAGCTCTTCAAGGTTTTATTCCCCTTGATCCAGCTGCAAGCACAGCACCAGGTCACTTCACAGCAATCCCCAAAATTTGTGTGGTTACTTTGCTGTGATCAGCAACAAGAATTCAGAGCTCAGAGGGAAGAATCAATCAAGAGTAAATTATTCTCCAGAATGGCTGAAAAATACAATTCTTGAAATCTGAACTCACCAGGAGCGTGTTACCCCAAGTTGTGAAAATCCTGGAATAATTTCCTTTTTTTTTAGGATTTTATAGGAACGTGACCTATGGAAAGCCAAAGGGGTGAGAAGCTGTGTTACACAACTCTCCTTGCTCACGTTTCCTTAGGCAAAATGCTTCATCTGCCAGAGTCACCCACACGACAGAGCTCTGCATCTGCCTGCCCATATGAGATCTTCATCTGCCTGTTTCATAAGATAATTACTGCAGGAGTCACTGATATTGGCCATAATCACTGGGCTTTTGTTAACACCTCTAAACCAGCCCAGCTCACACATCAGTTTGCACGGAACTTGGAACTCTGCACTGGAGAAAGGACAGAAATTAGGGCTGAGCCTGAAATTTGCTGCTTGTGAGCTCTGAGCCCACATCCAGAACAAGCCCTTGGGTTCTCTGCATCAGACAAGCTGTGAAGTAGCTGCCCCCTGATTTCTCTCATTAATAAAAGAGCATGAATTCTCTCAAAATAACTGTATTGAGACAGAAAATAACGTGGAGCATGCGACATCCCTTTAAAGGAAATTCTAACACCGAAATGTGATGCAGAAAATGATCTCTGCAGTCTGCAAGCCAATGTTAAAGAGAAAACTCCCTGTTCCTGCCTGGTGAGAGCATTTCTTAAAGGAACCAGAGCAATGACTTTTCCCCCTCATATTTCTCAGAATCATTCCTCATTCACCATTTGTGACACAGCTGTATCCTAGAGTAGGTATGCACAAGTGTATTTATTTACACACACAGAATGTCCAGTACAAGCAGTAAGAATTAAGAAAACGAAGTTATGCGGTGTGAAATAGTAGAGGCAAAGAAAACTTCTTGAAAACATGCACGAAAGTGATCCGTACCTAAATGGCACTGAGGAAATGTTCTTTATGTACCACCCTCTGCATATACACTGCAAGAAAATAAAAAGCTTTTGAAAAGACATAAACACGAGTATTTATCAAATTCCTCACTCAGTATGAAAATGATCTTTGCCAGTGCAGGAAAAACTCTTCCATTCCTAACAAGATGCTTATTTGAGTGTTTCCTTGGGCTGATTTTTTGGCTATCAAGCCCCAGTGCTGCTCTCGGGCAGATCCAGGGGCCGTGATCCGACAGCTGCGGGAAGGGAGCCCCGGCTCGGGTTTCAGCTCTGCCAGGGGCAGGAGGGATGCGAGGGGGACGGAGGGAGGGATCACCTGGAGGCAAACAACGCCAGCCAGGTGACTCCAAACACGACACCACCGCGGACATGAGCTCCTTGATGACAGGCTCTGAAGCTCCTCTCCTGCCGTGTCTCTTTCCATGACTCAGCCTCTGGTTTTAATGATGCTCCCTCGCTGCTCGTGACCCAGGAGAAGACATTAATCAAAGCACTGCTGCTTGATTAAAGCATTAATAATATATTTCACGGCAGCAGGGCTGTGTATTAGAGGGAGGCTAAACCGACTTTGGGAAGAGAGGTGTTTTCCTTCTTAAATGTCAGAGGAGAAAAAGTTCCAAAAACTGAGCAAAACCAAGATTTGCCAATGAGTAAAACTATTCTTGTCATGATAATTCTGCTGCCTCCAAAGAAAAATGGGAAATGCCCTAAATAGGAGGGATTTTAACAGGGATTTGAGGTGACCTCACATTTCTGACCACTGTTTTTTTGGTTTTCCAAAGAGGGGAGGGGTCTCTCCTGCCAGAGGGGGTGCCAGCCATGGGTGACCAAGTGGGGATAACTGCTGTGGCTCGGTGCTGATTGCTTCCCCATCCCTTTGGAAACATTCCCTCTTGGTTCCTGGGGGATAACTCACTGGATTAGGTCATTTCAGGAGCCCAGCTTTCCTCCTCTGACAGAGTGGGGTATCTGTCATGGGTTAAAATTGCCCAGAACCAACTTTAATAACAGATAAGTAAAAACAACTTTTCGGTAAAAAGAACAAAGCTAGCAGCAGTGGGACAAGACTGAAAAAGGATGAAGCAATGAAGAATATTAAGATTGACAGCAGTGTCCCCTTCCATTCATAAATGTGATGATTCCATTTGTTTTGCAATAATGATATTTTATACAAGCAAATGGTTTTAAAAAAGAACATTAAATCAAAATGTGTCAATGCAATAAAAACATTTACAAATCCCTGGCCTGATTTTCTACTCCAATCTCTTTTTGCTGGTGTAGTCCCATGGAATATTATAGCTTTTCTCTTCAGGGCATAAAATCAGATGCAGAAATGAAGTTACAAATAGAAATTATTCCAAAAAGTCACAACTTACTGTCCCATGCAGTGTGTCAGAGTTGGAAACTGCCAGAAATCATATTTTTGTCTATGTAAAAAAACAAATTAATAGACAAAAATTAAAAGTCTATCTTTAATGGGTATTAAACAACACCATCTGAAATAGTCCCAGATAAATATGAACAAGAAATTAGCATCTAAAACCCAGAAATACCCAAACAAAACCTCACAGAAGGCTGAGTATCTTTTAATATGTGTCTTCATTTTACCTCCAGCATGGACCAGACATTCCAAACTCTGCAACTTCAAACACTCAACTGGACTTATTCCTTATACAGGTACTAAAGCACTTCTGTCCCTTAAAAAACTAAATTCTAAATGCCAGGATATCAGAAATACAGGAAAAACAAACAGCACAGCATGGAACTGCTTTAAGGAAATGGAACTATGGGGACAATCTCATTTATTTTCAAAACAAATCTATCCACAAATTAATTTGGATTTTTTGTTCTCTTGTCTTTATCTGAAACAGATGTTACAAGGAATACTGATAAAATCACTTTGCTGTCAATTATGCCTTGGATTGTGAGGCAGATAACAGAGGTGGTTATGGCTTCTGCATAAAAACAATCAAACAATAATTAAAAAATGCTAATCATAAAACAGCTGGAACTTTTTAGGGCTTTCTTATGATTTCAGCATCTTTAGTGGGTCAGTCACGAGACTGTGGTTTTGAAGAATCCACACTCAAACTAAAAGATAACCATTAGTAAAATCAAAGGGCTGGATAAGGTCTAATTTTGTCTTTAAGTCAGCCTGAACAAACTAAACCATAGCCAAATATACCTGGAGAAAAGAATATTTGCTGCTGTTGTGACACATCCCCCTCGCCCTAAGCAGGGTGTGATGAGGGACAGTCTCGAGCTCAGGGGCTGGCTGAGGTGCTCACAAACACTTTGCAGTGCCAGCATCACAAAGGGCCAGTAGGAAATCAGCATTCTGCATGCCTGGCATCAGCTGTTAAAAACTGACATCAAAAACCTTGGGTTTAATGGAAATAAAAGGATATGGGAGTGCCTGTGTCTCCAGACTGCATCTCCAACTAGAAGAGCTCGCCCCTCATAACAGATTCACTCCAGGTTCTATCAACTGGCACAGAAAACCAGAACACTGATTGAACAAACAGTAAGTGTTGCACCCAGCTTTTTATTAGAGCTGTAACTGTGATGAAATTAAAATCTTTTTAAAACAAGGTATTTTGAATCTTTTATAAAGGTGTGTGGCTTCTGACTACAAATCAGCAGCCTGCTCCTGCTCTGAAGGCATCCCAGGAGAGATACACGGTGTGAATCTGGCAGAACAAAGCTTCAGGAGAGCAAGGAATTAGCAGTGGAATTTATTATGAGAGGATGAAGTTCAAACATAAAACCATTAGCCAGCTAAGCCCATTGCAAATAGCTTCTGGAAGAAATTACAATTCAAGGGACTCATTAGCGTAAGATGTGTTAATATCAGCCAAAGGGTTTTGGTGCCTGGAGTGAATTCAGAGTTGAAGATATGACTGATGCTGACTTTTCTGTGCATGATCTGCAGGTCAGCATTGCCTCCCTGGCCTGGAACACCCCTCCCTGCTGCCCTGCAGACACAGGGGCCTTCCTTTGCCCCAGCCAGTGCTGACAGATCCTGCTTGCTTTGTTCACAACGATAATTTCTGCTCACACTGGCAGGACAGCATCCAGACTGGAATGAACAGAATAACCCTGGGATGGAGGAAAACAGGATTTGGCCCTTCCATTACATGTATCAGGCAAATGGCCAGTTAATGACAATTATGGGCTTTCACTCCAGAGCCTCTCAGTGCAACCAGAGACCAAGTTTTACCTTGAAAATGGGAAATATTTCATAGGGCACAAGCTCACAGAGCCTGACTTAGTCTGCTGCATCTATTTCCAGGGTGAACTTCCCAAGACAGCAACCATCTGTTTGTCCTGTGTGCTCCAAACAAGAGGGTGTTCCAGACTATTCTTTGGATTCTTAAGCTCAGCTGCAGCACCACTAATGACCAATTGAAGGGAAAACAATCTTGTCTCAGACACCAGAGAGCCAACATTGATCTCTGGGAAACATCAAAGTAAGAAAACGTTGGGTTTTGCTGGAAATCCTAATCAAAAACATCCCAGAAAGTCCCCAGCAGTGCTACAGAGGTGTTTGTATCTCAGTGTCCTGAAACACTTCTTCCTCTGAGCTGCAATGTAAGTTATGAGCTAATACCACCTCCCATGGAAACAATAACACTTCTGTAACAGGATAATAATTAGGAGCACTACCAGAACGTGAATCTGGAATGCACCAGTCCTTCCAAAGCCCTGCAGCCAGCAAAAAAATATCTTGGGATCCGAAGCTCCACAAAGCTTTTTCTTAAAATTTAGATCTCATCCTAAACCCAAGAAAACACTATAGCACTTCTTATTTTTCTAATCAGCTTTAGTTCTTTCCTTCTTCTGTCATCAGTAATGAAGAACTTTCAGTCCAAGCTATGCCCTCCTTGCCCTTGGGTCCCTCAGCTCTCGCTCGTCACTGAACTCTGCCTGAACTTCTCGATCAATTCTGTTGACAAGGCAGAAATAGATGATTTAGCTGCTTTTTCTGCTTCCCCAAAGCTGGAGGAGAGCAGCAGCCTCGGGACCAGCAGCAGTTGTGCCTCTGAGTCCCAGCAGGGAGGTGCTGAGTGAAGCAGCAAAGTGCATTTTCCTTCGTCATTGCTCAGAGTGGGCTGAGGGCCCAAGTGCCAGCCTCTGCTGATCTTGTGTGTGGATCACATCACCTCGAGCACTCTCCCTGGTTCTGCCTGCCGAGGCATTTACAGGTGAGAGAAGGAAGCATCTGCATTGATTTTACAAGGTTTTGCAGTAAAAGAGGAGAGTACAAGCAATGGCACCCTGTGCTGTCACCTAACAAAGAAAAAAATGCACTTTATTCCTTAATTCCATCACCATGGCCCAATACTCTGAGATGGCTCCTGGGGGGGAAACAGGCTGGGGAAAGTTCCTCTGAAAAGGAAAATTGCTGCAGAAATAGTGCAAAACTATTCCAACAAACCCCAGCAGCAATCAGGTGGAGGGTTATGGGGACTCATCCAGGGCATGATTACAAACCAGGGTTGTCTTGAAGGACTCCACCAAGAATGGGATCAGGAAAAGCTCCCTGGTGCTTCTGCTGCTTGCATTACTTTGCGAGCCTAGGGCAATTTGGGTGATTTCATTCTAATCAAAATCTTTTCCTATTTCTAATCCCTTCAGCAGATTAAATATTACTAGAAGGAAAATCGACACCCACACACAAAGCCTGGGCTGGGCCACTGAGTGCAGTTTTTTATTGGAGGTCATTAGGGTTGAAAGACAGGCCCTTTGGGCCAGCTAAATACCCAGAAGGGAAGGACAACCAGCAGGAGAGATCCCTATCACCCTCTGAGGAGTTTCTTGTCCTCTGCTATGGAAATAAATAGTCTGGAATGAATAAAATTCAAATTAGTCTCTGTTCAGTGAGATGGAGCTGTGCCAAGTGCTGCCATTTACTGAAGTCCTTCCACATCACTGCTAAAAAGGAAAGTTCTAAACAGTGACATCTTGGAGACAGAATTTGTTCTGGGCACAGACTGTGAACAAAATGTATGCACTAATGTAAAATTCCCAGGGACTTGGAGTTTCTGCAGCCCGTGCTAAATGTTACTGAGGGTAAAAACAAATAGCATGATAATTTCTGCTTGCTTCAAGAAAAGGGGTTCTTGGACACGTTTGTTGTGTTTTTCCATGCCAAATGGTTAAAATGAACTGTGAAAATTGTGGCTTGAAAGTGTTATAAATACGTATTATATTATTAGCTTTTCTCAAATATTAAAATAAATACTCTATGTATAATGTTAGAATAACTTTACTATATGAATATGGTTTTTATTTGTGCTGTTAACAAAACTTAGAAATAAAAGAGTGATAAATATATCTTAGAACATAACATAATATTAAAATAAAGACTATGTGATGTTAAAATGCTTTTATTCATGTAACTGACTCAGAGAATAGTGATTCCTCACATTGGTAAATTATGCTATCTAAATGAAGATAACAGTGACAGAAACCAGAACCCCCCCCAAAAAAATGTATTGGCTCTTCGTTATCAAAGAGCATAAAAACAAGATAAAACCACAAAAAGACATAAAATATATTAATTTAATCTACAAAATAGCATAAAGCCAAGTAAAAAAAAAATCTAAACTCAAAAAAAAGTTTGATAATACATAATAATCTATGAAAATGCAACAAGCTGAGGCAATAGAAAAATATATTTTAAATGTGTTTCCAAGATAGTAATCACGCTCTTAGCTAAATGCCAGGCACCCGGCCGTAGCCTTTTGCTTTATTTCTGTCTCCTACTGTCTTTTTTTTTTAAATTAACCTTTTTAAATTTTACCAAGAAAGTGACCCTCATTTTTCCCAGGGGCACGAGGAAATACTGCAGGCACAAGGAGCCCTTTTCTCCCTCGCTCGCTGCCACGCATTTCTCTGCGAGGCACTGCCTGGATACCTCCCAGGCAAGCAATAAGAGACCAAGTGGTAATGGAGTTATTTCCCTCCAACGTCAGGGGAGGTTGGAGCCATATCTCAGCATCTCCTGCACCTTTCATGCCTTGTTGTTTAGCAAAGGAGCAATGAGAAGGAGCCCGGGAAGGAGGTGTAGATGAATATGAATTATTGAAGGGCTCTAGGAGGAAAGCGCTGCAGAAACAGGAGGATCTGTCATTTAAGCTCCAGGTGAGAGGTTTAAAGCCCAAATGAGAGAAGTGAATGTGAAAATGCTTTGAGTGCTGTTTGTGCTGCTTAATAGAGAGTAGGGGGTGTTGCTTTCACAGTTTGCAGCAGTGTGTCTTGTCCTCACTCGAGCCAAGGGGAAAAAACATCCTCTCAAACCCCATTCTCTCCTGCTTACACTCATCCAGACCAGCACTGCATGAGCACAAAACTTTTGGGGAGAAGAGCAACTTCACTGACAAAACTCCTTTTCCTTCAGGAGCCTAAGTGGCATTTTATTTAAGACATTTTCTGTTGTCTAGTTCAGGCATTCAGCGTGAAATCTGGGGTCTTCCCTGAAACATTCAGAGAAGGATTTCCTTTCACTTCGTGCTACCAGCCACTCGACAGCTGTGGATGGATGGTGTCGCTCATAATCTTCTAAGTTCTTTACCTTTTCTTCATAAGACAAAACTTTCTTGGCTTTAAATGGCTTTGTCAACCCCATCCGTTTCAAATTCTGCAAATCTCTTTCAAACAATTTAATCCAAAGCCACGGGAGGTGAGAATTTAGCAGTACTCCCATTTAATCCATCATCCATAGAATCTTCTTTGCAGAAATCTCCACAAGCATCTTTTGATTCGTTTGGTGGATAAACTGAACAAATGGAGTCATTTTACCTTTTGCTGTGTGCTAGCCTAGCATGTTATAAAACCAACCAGCATTTCTGCTTTCCAGACTTTTGCTTTTCATTGCATTCATCCTTCTTCCTACTTTATGCCTGGTTTGCTTTAGATTAATCCCCCGTAGTGGACACGCAGTAATTTCCTCAGGTTCAGCCTGAGTTTACAAGTGCCTCCCATTTTCTCTAATCTCTCTAGCTCTGTCTCTGTCTCTCTATCTATGCTGCCAGGCGTTCCCCTTGATTTTATCATTAATTAATGCATCTTTGTGGTGTTTACAACAAAAGCTGCGTTACAAACATAGATCCATTCCTTGCCCAGTCCCACCTTTGCTGACTCAGTATGATGGCAATTTTTAGATTACACTGAATGAAACATTTGCTGATTATTTTTCCTCCCTGGCCTTTTAGCAGCCTGATAAGCAGCTGATAAGCCCTCATGACTTTGTAGGATAAGAGGAGGTGGAGAATACAGATGGAGAGAGCAGAATGATCTCTTTACAGGAGGTAATGCCAGCTTTGGGCAGGGAAGCCCACAAGGAGCACTTAGACCTTCCTAAAGTTCCTAATCCTTGTGCCAAGCCAGCTCTAGAGTGCCTCCAATCAGTCCCAAAGCTCCTCTGCATGAAGGGGGGATGAAGCAGCCAGAGATCCGGGAAAAGGGGAATTCCTGACAGCGGGACAGGAACCCCTCTGGGCCTTGCAGCACTGAAGGGTTTTGCTGCCAAAGCCTGGCAGCCCTGTGTGCTGGGAGGGGTCTGTCCCGGGCTGGGGAATGGGAACTTCCAAACAAACGGGGAAACACTTTGGGGGGAGGGAGGAACGAGCCAGCCAAGGGCTCCGAGCTCCCTTTTGAAACACAAAGCTGCAAAGCACCGGGGTTGTCAGATGGGCTGGAGGTCTGATGAGGGGGATGAGGAAGGGCTTGCTTTCTCCCCTGCTGATGGGGTTTTAAAGATGTTCAGTGTCAGCCTAATGAATCCATCCCACAGCAGATGCAGACTGCACAGGGAGGAAAAGCTCTCTCCTCCCCTCTGCAAGGGAAGAGTTACACCCCTCAGGGGGCACCGCACGGGCACCTCTCACAGCCCTGCAAGCACTGGGTCTCCTTCTGGCAGTTCCACACTGACATGGTCGAATGACACCTTTCTGTTTGAGCCTCAACAAGGCCAACATTTCATGGATTAAAATACAGATCCCAAGGAGGAAGCAGCCGAGCTATTAAGAAGAGCTCAAGGGTACTTTTTAACAACTGTGTGGTACTAAATACACAACAATGAGTTTTATACATATTGCTTTTAACACAAGGTCTCAAGGCTTGGGAAGAAACATAATTGGAATGATTTTTTATATTTCTTTTTTTTTTTACATTCAATGCATCATAAATGGAAAAGTGGATTTGTATGGTAATTTGAACAGTAGGGTATTAAGAAAAACAAGAGGAAGAAATCAATCTCACCAGTAAAAACTGAAAAAAAAAATAATTCTCAGACCTTCCTTCACTAGTTTTAAATGATTTGAGAAATAAATTATAACAGGAGTAGGGAAAAAAAATCAACAGTATTCAGTATTCAAACCCACCCCACCTGCTTAGCAATTCATGTTTTAATCTGGCAGTTCGTCACAGTAGCTAATGGAATTTTAACACTATTTCTCTTTCTGTTTGAAAGCTGAAAGCACTTCTGTGTTTTCTTCTTGAGTTACATAACTTTAAATAATTGGTCTTTCTAGTAATTTACCCACCTGTTAAAAAGCTGTCTTCTCCACCAAAATTAGTTGAAGATCAACTTTTTAATACCTCCTGTCCTTCTCCCTGAATGGGAGTGTGTTGTCATATTTCAGTATACAAACAGAGCTCTTACAAGACCACTGTAATTACATTTATTTGATTTATGACTAGGAAAGCGAGGCACAGAGATACTAAGTGATATGGCTGGGATGACAAAGAGAGAATTTTACAATGGTAACTGGACTGTGGCCACGATATTACCTTTTCTCTTCTAATACTGCACCAGCCAAGGACAGACACTTCAGGGTGTACTGTAAGTCAGGTGTGTGTCTGTGTGTACAGGCAGAGCTCAAAAAATAACATTACTGACAGATATATCCATAACAGAGCACTTGCAACATCTGGTTAAAATCTTCTTCAGATTTTCTTCTTAGACAATTAACACCTTCTGTCCATTTGCCTCTTCAAATCCTGAAATGGGTGTCATTTTCTCTCACTCATGGTGGCACAGGGACAATCCCTCTGTCACCTGGCCCAGTGCAGACACCCTTCAGACAGCTTCTCTTTGAATCAAACCTTTTTCTGTCTTAATCATGTCTGCTGTTCCTGGCTGTAGAAATGCATGAAAACGGTAGAAAAACCCAATCTTGGCACTCAGAGCAGACAAGTGTCAGCCTTTAGAGGGTCACCAGAAAGAGGAGAAGTTATTATCTCTGTGGCTCTGTCCTGTACTCTGTGATGGATATTTGTGGTATTTCAGTGATCCTGAGCTGCACCACTGAAATGACTCCCTTGATATCAGTCACGAAAATGGTGTGATTCAGAAATGCTCTGGAACTGAAATAAAAAGCACTTGGTAAGAAAAGCATTTATGTAGTTCCCAGGTTTTATCTCGCAGTTTACGTTGTCAAGATGTTTTCAGCTGTGAGAGAAACATCAAAATGCACAGTCCAAATGTGCCTGCAGAGTCAGGGAGAAAATGGAGGGAAAACTTCATTTATCAGCAGGAGCCTCCTGCTGATTATCACCAGTCCTCTCTTTCAAACCCCTCGGTTGCTCTCAGCGAGGCCAAAAATGCTGACCAAATTTGTTTCCTGATGTGCATGTGCTCAGACAGATGTGCCCCTCGGTAACCTTCTCCAGATGCTCAGAGATGGAGAGAAGCTTGCTCAAGCAGCCAGCTTGTGTGTGGTGCTGAGGGCGAGGGTGCTCAGCAGGGCTGGAGTCAGGAGAGGTTTGTTCTCCAGTCAGGACAGGCCTGGGACTGCCTCTGCCTAAATCCTGACTCCCACAGCTCCTGGGCGTTCCCTCCCGAGCCATCTCCTGCTGTGTGGAGAGGAAACAGCACTCAGAGCCAAGCCATGGCATTCAGCTTTTCCTCTGCCCGTGCCACACAGCGTTTTAATTCCTTTTAAACCCTTTTTAACCTAAGTGATTCATCCCTTATGCAAAATTCATCGGGGTCCGTGTAGGAATGATTATCCCTTTGGGATTCCTTTCCTCAGCTACTGTTTATTAACAGGCATAATTTTCTAGATAGCCTCCAGACAGAGGAAAAGAGCCCAGAAAACTTCAGGAAACTTCAGCAAAAGTTGGTACAGGTTTGGTCTTCGTGCATGGAGAGCAGAGAAACGACACAGAAATGTGTGTGTTGCATGCCATGAACATTTTTTTACATTTACATAGCAAAGAAATGCCCCAAATGGTTCATTTGCTTCAGTGGTAATTCAGGTGTGACCCCTTTCAGCTCCCATCAGATTTGACAGAGAAAAAAGAAACTTTTACAGAGGCAAAGAAGGAAAAAAAGGAATAAAACACTGCCAGTGATATGTGACTCAGTCTTCCAAGACAATTTGTGGCACAACAGGACCGTGGGTCATGGCTGGGGTTTCCAAGGGCAGGGATGAACCAGCAATATTTTATAGAATGTTTAACAAATCCTGGGTGCCCACAGCCTGATTTACCACATATTCCTGGGCCACTGCAGCATTATTCTACTGGAATCAATAATGCTGCAACTTGGTAAGACTTGAATAATGAAGAGGTGGATCGAGTGCTTTACTGTCAATTTAATTATTTATACAAACGAGGCATTTGGCCAGAGAGGGGATTTCTATTGCTTCATAAAGACAAATTATGGGGGAATAAACAGGAACATGAAGCAAACATTGCTGGACTGAATAAAATGTTGGCATCAATCCTTAAAGTTTACCTTGCAATGTGTAATGTCATAATTAAATGGAGAAAAGGAGCCCAAGCTATTCTTTATGGCCAGTAACAGAGGGATCTGAAAAGAGGCTGAATTTCCATGTAACAAGGCTATCTAAATCCAATTAATTCCAGAAATGCAAACCACCAGTGAACACAATGGAAGCATTTAAATGAATTTTCGGGTGTTTAAATGCTCTTTTCAATCACATGTAATTTTTTTTTTCCCAAATAACTGAAAAATTGTTTTATTTATCGTCAGCATTCACATGGTACAAACATAAAGAGCCAGAGAAAGGCCAGGCCTATACATTGGCTGGGGTTTAAAGGAGAATCAGAGCTCACAGACAACAGGCTGTGGACTCAATCAGTAAAAGAAACAACATCAAATCATTTTGTGATATAATTGCACCCACTGAAAATGCAGCACTCGGCTGATTTCTAAGCCAATGAATGAGGACAGTGCAGGCTTTGAAAATGAATTTCTTTTCCTCATTTTTTTTCCCTCTCCTTTTCCAGTGCATTCATATTTCCTTAAATAATTATTTTGATTTACACTTTTGTTTTCCCCCTGACTTTAAAAGCCTGAAATGCATCTTGTGTTAGAGATGCCAGGCAAAGCAATTATCTTGGTATTATATTTAAGCATCCCAAAAAGCCTGTTTGGGGAGGGAGGAGGATTGACAACAGTGCTTTTATTAAATTACAAGCTGCTCCCTGCAGAATGACTGGGAGGCTGCAAGCACGGAGCATTTCCGAGTGAGATTGCCCATTATATACAGACACCATTAGTCTGGAGTATCTGAACATGCACATGTGGATATAGCCAGATAATTCAGATCTTTTTGGCTCTTCTGACACAGAAATATTGTCAGGTAAATATTGCATGATCAACCCAAAGGTGCAACACCAACCTAAGAGAGCCCAGGCTGCCCTCGGGTGTCTCAGCACAGACACATCCCACAAGGTCACATCAGCAGCCCCCGTGTACATCATCTATCAAGAATCCTGGGGGAAAAAGAACAGGAAAAGCATCCCCACTGTGCTAAAACATCTCCCTGGTGCCCAGGAATAGGTGGGTTGCTGACGCTCTGTGCCAGACATTGGATCTGCCTGGGGAACCTTCATTGCATAAATTTCTCAGTTCCTTTCTAAATACTTTACACTTTTGGCCACTGCAGCAGCATGTGCCCATAAATTGTGCAGTTTTATTATGTGCTCTGTGGAAAAAAGAAAACCATCTCTGTCTCCTGGAAGTATCTGCTCTTTATACAGGATGCTGGCAGAGCTGCAGAGAAGAAAACAGGAGAGAAGAAACCACAGGTGAGCAGGTGACAGTGACCACCACCAGCTTTGCCATCTCCTGCAGCATCAACCCCTATCAACCCCCCAATAGAAGTCCTGGGAAGGCTTTCATTAGTGAAATCTGTAGGGAAAATGAGCTCCCTTCAAAGGAACCTCTGCCAGGTTCTGCTCTGTGTGTCACAGGGACAGGATTTGGACTGTGCCACCACAGCCACGAGGTTCCCAAGCCGCTGGGCAAGCACCTCCTTCTGCTCCTGCCTCAGCAGCAGCACCCTGTCCTTGTGTACAGCAGGGGTGAGGGGGGAAGGACTGAACCAAAGCACAGGAGAATGGCAGAACTTCCAAAGGAGGGAAGCAAGGAGGAGAGAGGAATGTCATCCATGCCAGCAAATCAGCAAAGCATATGGAAACTGCATTTAAGGCATAAAGGGTGTGTAAGGAGTTGATACAACCAGATGGCTAAAGAGCAGGGAGGGAGCAATTCCAGAAACTGTGAGGGAAACTGAACAGAGAAAGAAATTAAGGATTATGAACTTCATATTGAAAAGGGCACAGAGAATTTAACTGGAAAACTACAGCAGTAGTGAGGAAAATTTTTTAAAAAGTGAAAAATCACGTCAGAAGATGTTAGAACCGAGGCAGGAATTTGCCTTTCTCACCTGCAGAGAGATATCAGTGCTGAGGAGGATCTCCCACAGATGTGGCAGAAGGGTCCAGGAGGGCAGAAACAGAGCCTGGCCAGGACAGAAGGACAGCTCTGTTTAAGTCCTCCCATTTAAGTTTATGTTTAAGTCCTTCAGAGCTGGGTTCAGGGCCAGGCTTCCTCAGACACCAAATTCGGTATTTTTCTTTTGTGTGCTTTCATCTCTCTGAATTAATAGAATCCAGATAGAAATATTTCTATCCATTCTCTGTCTCTGACAGATATGTGTATGATTCTAGCCAGCAACGAGGTCCTGATCTAGCTACAGACACAGCTGCAGGTCCCAATAAAACAACTATTAGAGTACCCAGTCTTGGAAAAGAAAACTTAAAATTGAAGTACATGTATTGCTTGATAAATAAATGTAGCATTTAAATCACTCAGTTGCACACAGCATTTATTCATTGCTTTGGATTTATTCACCTTCTTGTCAGCTGGTTTCAGAAAAATAACCTTTAACAACACCACGCAAGGGCTTCACGAGGTAGGAAGGAAATGCTAATTGCTTTTACCCTTTTGTGAAACAATCCATCCAAAGTTAATTAGAATAGGTTTACTTTTTCTTCACAGAAATAATCCATAAGAAAGACTGATGGGCAGAGCAAGCTGCATCCTGCACAAAGGTGGTAGGATTTAAGTGATTCTGAGCTGTGCTCCCAGAACTCCGTAGCCTTCAGGCATCTCTCTGGTCTTTCTCTGTGGATGGCATAATTAGGGCTTGAGTGAAAACCCCTGTGGTGAAGCCTGATAAGAAGTTAATCTTATGGGCACCTCATGGGCCCAGAGAGATGGGCCCCAAAAGCCCAATTAGCAAAGGCTTCCTGTCCTAGGCTGTGCTACAGCCTTGCTCAGCACTGATAAAGAGCTGAGGAGCAGCAGCTCAGGGCTTCAGCAGCCCCTCACAACCACAGGGGTGAGGAGCACCTGCACTTTGTCCCCATCTCACTTCTCCTGGTGACCTTCACACTGCCAGTGTGGCATTTAAACCCCACAGACTCACACATCTCTCTGGAAGCAGGATCCACCTCAGAGCCTTCAGCCACTCTGGCTACAGACACAAGCCAAGGCTTTTCTCACTGGCTGGGGGGCCCCACAAACCCTGACCCCAGGTGTGTTGGACCCTCTGACCAAGGCCAAGCAAACAGAATTTGTGTGAAATCTGTGCCATCCCAGCTGCAGAGCCCAAAGGCATCACAGCAAGCCCAGCCCCCTACAGCCATACATGAGCAAAGTGAGAAAATGATAAGGTTTGATTTCCCATCATCTGTGAAGAGCAAAGGAAAAAGTTCCTGGCTGTGGGAAAAGCACTGCAGATCTGGAAAAGAGAGTGCTCAGCACCTGTGCTTTCCAAGCCAGAGGTCCTTTCTTTTATGGAAGGAAAGCACGTCCCTGATAGCCAAAGGAACACTGAGGCACAGCATCCATGGACCCCACAAACTCCCCTTTCCATCTAGGGATGTTAAAGAGCAAATCCCAGTTTCAAGAGGGATGCAGGTCATGGAAACTGCTGCTGAGACATTTAAGTGGTTTCTCCAGACCAAGCGACTGTAGCATGACTATGATGGAAGGAGTTAATAGACACTGAAATTGCTTTATTAAGTAGATTTGCCAGAATTTACTGATTATTAAACCTCATTAGCCAGGGACTTGTACTCCATGTTCTTACCCAGTTGCTGCCTGCTGGATACACAGAGGGATGCTGGAGAGATTATTTCTAAGCCCTTCCCCCTTCCCTCTCCCCTCCTCTTCCAGGACCACATTGACAGTCCCGGAGGAAAGAGAGGAGAGACAGGGAGAGGGCAGGATCCATCAGCTCTCCCTCAGCATCTTCCACCAGGACGCCCCAGGAGAGGAGCTGCCCCTCAGGACACCCTTGCTGAGGATCCCTTAGCACAACATATGTTACATCAACACACACGGCTGCGGTCCCCTCCCAGGAAAGAAGAGAAGGAGGAAGAGGAAAGAGACAGCCAGCTCCAGAGTGCTCCAGGGATTTCCCATGTAATCGATACTGGACGATGCCCCCGGGAGCTGCTGCCCGCCCCCGCTCCGTGTGCGGCAGGTGAGCATCACCTGCGGGGCAGCCTCGCTCCCGGCAGCTGCCCCTGCTCTGCTGGTAAGTGACTTCGGGAAACTTTCCCTGCAGGGTTTGCACTTCGCTGACTTGGGGTGGAAAAGTGCTTTTTAATCTCTAGGGGCTGCGGGCAAAACCAGGGGTTTGTCCCCGAAAGGAGGCGGGGAGTGTTTCAATTGCTGCCCCGTTCCGAGCTGAGGAAACACTTTCTGCCTGCTTACCGAAGTTTTCCCCGCGGTGGGCAAAGGTTCCCCTCGAACTTCTCAGAAATTGGCAGTGGCACGAGGTGGGGTTGATCAGAGCAGTCATCATTTAGACAGAACTTTCCCACTAAAGGCATTTTGTAAACCTCTCCCAGCTAATCCTTGCAATCCCCCCGAGGGGCAGAACGGGCGGGCAGCGAGAGGCAGGGGAATCACAGTCCGAGCAGTCCACTTAAAGCAATTAGGAACTTCGCGTGCAGCTGATGGCAGGTAATGACCACTCTATCTCTAACAACTATTAAGCAGCTTAGTTGAGTTAGCGCGTGGTTAAGGGTTTCTAGAAATAAGAAAGCGAAGCGACAACGACCGGAAAATAACGATGTAGCGGTGCCCAGACCTGCTCGGAGGAGAGCCCGAGGTGCTCCCGTTTGGATTTGCAGGCGCCCGAGCCTCGGTGATAATTATGAATGAGGCTGTAGCTCTGCTCCGTGCCTGCGTTGCCAGACAACCAATGAGGCTGCAAAGCAAAGCTCATTCACGGGCTGCAGGTTTCAGGAAGAAGCACAGAGGTGACTTTTACTTACAAAACAGGCACTCCTTAAGTTGGTGTTGAGGAAAGTGGCTGGGAGCACCTTTTCTCTCGCAGTAACCTCTGCTATGTTTTCTCCTCCTGCCTGTGACTTCTGGCTGACAGATCCCCGTGCTCTGATGCTGTTCTGGATGTCCCGGTGAGAGCTCTTAGAGATGCCTATTCTCTCCAGAGGCAGTGACCAAGACTATAGCAACATTAGCTACAACTCCTGCAATTCCTTGAGCCACCTCCTCCCCATCTGCGTGGAAACCCCTTCTGTCAAGGGGGTCCATTACCAGAGAGCCAGGAGGATTTACCACCCTGACCAAGTGTCTGCAGTCGATCTGCAGACAGAGATCATGATCAACGTTGGGGGCATCAAGTACCTGCTGCCTTGGAGTACTTTAGACGAGTTTCCCCTGACCAGACTGAGCAAACTGAAGCTCTGCAGCAGCTACGAGGAAATCATCCAGCTGTGCGACGATTACGACGAAGACACCCACGAGTTCTTCTTTGACAGGAACCCCAGCGCTTTCGGGATGATTGTCAGCTTCCTAGCAGCGGGGAAGCTGATGCTCTTGAGAGACATGTGTGCCTTGTCTTTCCAGGAGGAGCTGAGGTACTGGGGCATCGAGGAATCCAGCCTGGAGAACTGCTGCTTTCGGAAACTCTTCCAGAAGCTGCAGGAGCTGGCCGAGATCCGCAAGGAAGAGGAGCTCCGGAGGAGCAAGGAAGCTTCGTGTGTCCTGGATGAGAAAACCAGATTTGGGCAGTTCATGAACAGACTCAGAGACATGGTGGAAAATCCCCAGTCAGGACTGCCAGGCAAAGTCTTTGCTTGTCTCTCCATCCTCTTTGTGGCCACCACAGCTATCAGCCTTTGTGTGAGCACAATGCCAGACTTAAGAGCTGAAGAAGACAGGGTAAGTCAGACCTTCTTAACTGGTCTAACCACGGAATTAATGGCACAGTCTGTGACAGAAAGTGCAGCAATGGCTCGAATTAGTTCTACCATTTTCAAGTGATATCATGTTAAGAGTAATGGGAACAAATATTATACTGATTTTTAGTTAAAATACAAGAAAGCTTTTGGTCAGAGTAGGTATTTCAGCTGTCCAATATAGGGCAGTTTTTCCTTCTTGAGAAGCAGCTGCCAGTGTAAGATTAACTTGTTAGCACTGAGACTCTCACACTGACATTGTGGAGTTTTCAAGATGCTTCACTCTCTAGTTACAGGCAATCTCTCCTTTGGACACATCAGCTACAGAAATATTTTCCTCTGACATCTTTACTTTTAAAACAGCTGGGTATCTTCCCTTGTGATAAACCTTTCAGATGCTGAAAGAGGCAGAAATATTCATTAATTTTTATATGTTACATTTCAGTATTTGCATAAAGATTGAAGGATGAAAGATGAAGTATTTTTGCCATACTGATACTTAAAAGCCTCCAAAAATCACAATTCCATGCTAAGAGAATTCTGTATTTGCCCCATATATATATGTACATATTGTAGGAGAAATACCAAACACTATCTGAACTGCTAACTGCATTTAAACCCTTCTCAAAGAACTCATCCACATTAAATCAGGGCAAATAAATCAAGCCTGTATTACACATGAAGGATCTTCTCTATAACATTGCTGTAAATATTTCAGCATTGAAAAGATTTATTTTTGTAATAATAGACCAGAGGAAAAGTAAGAATCCAAAGTTATTTCAGATGTGGTAACATCCATATTCATCAAACAACCTTGACTAATCTCTGTAATGAATCCTGCCCTTCATTTGCAAATTGCCCTTCCAAAAGTGCTGAGGAAATCTGTGTCAAATCAAACACCCTGCCCCAACCCCTGCTGTAAGACAAGACACTCCTCAGAGTGTCATATAGTGATGAATAAAGTCATTTTTACATTTATAGCACAGCCTGGTGTGCACAAGACAAAAATCTGTATCTATTTCACTGCTCAAGCCGTTGGTTAAAGCAGCCTTGTCATGGTTAAAATATGTCCTGATATTTGATGTCTTTGGATAAAACTGGGGGCTGCACAGAAGTCTGAAATCTAAGATCATCCCCTGTTCCATTTTAACCCCTTGGATATTAACTTCAGGAAGGCTCCAACCTGTCAGGAATAAGCCTGGTGCTCTTGCAGCCCTCCTCAGCTATTACTTTTTGGCTGAAAAAAGGAAAAACTGTGATCACAGGAAAAGCTGTTAACACGGTTCCAGTGCTTCTTCCAAGGAAGTACTTCAAATATAGAACATCCTTCTTCCAGCTCGATGTACAAACATTACAAACTCTGCTCCAGAAAGTGCTTGCTACTAACTTTGTTAATGGAAGTGGCTCGATGCTTTTTATCTCCATTTCCCAACCACTGCAGGAAAAGCTTTGATAAATAAGTCCCATGCAAAAGAACCAGCACATGAGCAGAGCTCTGTTGGGTGTAAGGGCTTGTGTGTTTTAAAATTAATTTACTAAGTTAGAAAGAAAAGCATGCTGAGGGCTGTAAGTGTGTCTGGGAGCTGCAGAGAAGCTGCTGCTCCTGGATTTCCTATAAAACAAGGATGACTTTACTACTTGGAGATTTACATACATATCAGTACTTTAAAACCAAGCAAACTGCATTGAAACAAGCTCAAAAGATGGATTGTTGAAAGTGCAGGGGAGAGGATGAAGGATGAACTTGAGGAAAGGACCACATATGTCCAAGTATTTGGAAACATTCCATAATTTACACTTAAAGCACCAGCCTAATGCACTTTGTCATTGTGCCCCAGAATACAGAGTATTAAAAGTCCTGTTCTTTGAATTACGTGATGTTCTGCCACGGGCAACATAGGGGAATATATGACACAAAATACTCATGCCTTGTGGAAAAGCAGAGAATCTGAGCTACTAACAAGCTAACTACTAACCCAAATTTCCACCCCTAAATTCTTAGCCTGCAACAACTAAGATTTCCTTACTGGGATCTCAAAAGAGCATTTTAACTGGAGCTGGACAAATAACTCCATGAAGTTAATTGACTGTAATTAGGACTTCTTGTCTGCAGCTGAGTCATAATTAGCAAAATCAACTCTGTTGATTTGTAACTCAGAGCTGTTCACTGACCTCAGAGAGTGATTCCAGGATGGGGCCACATTTACCAGTAACCTGACACAGGCATGCAAGACATGAAAGTTTTGCTTTTTCGGGCTGAACACAAAGATGATTCGATATCTGTTTGCTTAGTGATAGAAAACAAAACTTTAGATAGAAAACAACTTTACAAAGTTGTCTGAGCAGCCTGAAATTCCACACCTGAATTCAAAGTTGCCCTATCGTGAGGTTTATTCAATTCTGAGTTAAAGCTTGGCAAAAGCTCTGAGGTAAATGTCCTTAAAAAGTACTGCAAGGATCCATTTTCCAATGTCACTAACACTGGAAATTGAATTTATCCGTATTACCCGTTCTGAAAAACAGACAAAAAAGGCTTTACCTCTGCTGCATATGTACCACTCTAGGGTCCTGTTCCTCCCCATCACAGCCACACTGAGTGAAAACTGGCTGGACTCCAGCTCAAGAAGGATCAGAGTAAAAAAAAATAAAGTAAAAAAAAAAAAAAAAAAAGAATAAAAAAAAAAAAAAAAAAAAAAAAAAAAAAAAAAAAAAAAAGGAAAAATAATGGAAGGTGACTTCCACTTCACTCACTTGGCTCAGAGGCTGCTGATCCCACCCTGCAGGCACAGCAGATCCTCGTCCTTTCAGCAGCTGCTGAGCCGGGTCTGCCCAGAAGGGAGGAAAGCTGCCTGGGCAAGCAGAAGAGCAGGCAGGAGTCCTCTCCACGCGAGGGGAAGTGAAAATTCGGGTCTGTCTCCGGGAGAGGCATGGCAGGGAGCCAAGAGAGAGCATCTGCATCGGGGAAACCCAGTCACCCTGGCAACCAGAGGGGAGGGACCGAGCCATCGCCAGGGGCAGCAGAGGGGACCGAGGGGATGCTCCGAGTCGGGAATGCAGCTGGAAGCGAAACAGAGGAGGAGTTGTTATAAGAGTCACACTCCTGAATATGCCAAATGCCACTTGGGAACCTCCCCGGGAAAGAAAAACATTTCTGTAAGTTGGGAGTCTCAACCCAGTAAACAGCCCCAGGTGAAGGGTGAGCAAAAAGTTCAGCAAAAATGTAGAGTAGCAAAGGAACAGCTTTGGTGAGCTCAGGTTTGAGTCTGACCATGAAATAAATATACAAAAGGTTTTATCATTTATGAGGCTAAGGAAAGAGGAGTCATCAGTAACAAGGTTATGTTATTTAGGACTAAAACAACAGAATTATCACATTCTCCAGTGGCAATGTATCCTTGTCCATGTTTACATCAGTTCTTTACAGGGCTTAAACTGTCTTTGGTAAAAAAGCAGATTTAATATCATCAACCTGCAATAATCAAGGCATGTAGAGATAGAAAAAAGGCATATTTAGAGGTGAGGAAATCTGTTATTGATCTAAACAGGCAGCTTGAGAGAACTGCAAATCTGAACTGGAGACCAAGCATACAGGATAGGAAAGCTGAAGTGACAAAATTCACCAGTATTACCCTCAAAGGAAGAAACTGAGATCATCCCACTAGAGACAGGACAGAAGTCCCATCAAAGCCCCCCGAAAGTCCCAGTCCCACATAAGAGTCACAATCAGGATCTAAGAGGGGTCACTGAAACAGCCACTGCTCAGCACATCCAACCCAAAGGGAAAATAAACATCATTACACCAGAAAACTGTGGGATAAAACCACTGCAGAAGGGCCTGGAGAGGGAGAGCACTTTGAAGTACTCTTGGGACTTTCCTTGGGATGAGACACTTCATTTACTGAGTCCCTAAAATTGGCATCCTCTAGAGAAATGACTCAGCAGAAAGGCTCAGCAAGGTCTGTACTTCTGGAAGGCAGCAAATTAAGGTCAGGGGGAAGAAAACCCCCAGATATTTCCATTCCCTGACCTTGTTATTACCAATTCTTGTGTTTGCTCTTAACTGACCTCGAGAAGCTTGGAATTGCTTTAGGTATTTTATAGCACCTAATGAAATAAAATCACCATAAGCTGCAACCACTCTTGTTTCATGTGAAGGTTTGATCCTGAAACACAGAATATTCATTTTTTTTAAAGCTTCTTTTCCTGGGATCATTTGATTATGGGAAAATCAAGTTCCTTTTAAAAGAGTAAGATTCTAGTCTCTGGTTGCACTTAGAATCCAGAAAAGATGAACAGATGAGGAGAACCAAGTGCTCAAAATATAGAACCACTTTCAAATTATTTTTTATATTCTACACCATTATTCTGGATGCCCTAATTAGTTTTTTAATGCTTGATGTTGCTGAAGTTTTCTGTATGATACCAAAGAATATTTCGCTTGCACACTGAGGGAAACTGCCAAGAAACAGGTTTTCTTTAAAACAGGAATAATTTTACTTTACAGAGGGAAAAAAAACCCCAATTTATTTGCCTTACTGTGAAGAGAAAGAAAATGTAATGCTCATTTAAAGTGTAAGACTATAAAGGCATACATGTACCTGCCTATCTATAAATATACTGCTATATACAAATGACTTGAAATTACTTGGAACAAAATAAAGCTGGATGTGCTTTAGCTTTATTGCATCTGCTCAAGCACTTTATTCTGGGTTCTTATCAGGTCACTTTCTGCAGACAATCCCTCTCTTAAATTGTCCAAGCATGCAGTGCAATTCTGTTTTTTTTCTGACCATTTTGATCAGCAAGGAAAGTAGGAAAATGTGCTTCACTGGAGCACCAAAAACCTCCTGGTCTAGGTGTACCCAGCACAGTAAAACCCAGCTATTTATGTGCTTCATGGACTGAATTAGTTAAATTAATAATGGTTGAAGAAAGGTTAAATAAGAAGCCATTAAGAAGAAATCAGAATACTCAAGCCTGGGACTTTGATATATATATTTATGAATTATTACTTTATGGGATCTGCCTTTTTTTGAGGCCAGAAACACCGGGAGCTTTGACCTTGAAATTGTACCATTGCGTTAAGACCCTGATTTCAGAGTTCCACATTATCAGTGACCATTTCTGCAGAATTCAGCACTGCTATGAACAGCACTGATAAAGTTCATGTCACTGCACCCTGCTCTCCACAGCCAAAAGGGCACTGTGGGGGCGGTCACTGCTGTCTGTGCCCCAGCTCAGCCCCCTGTCACACAAAAGAAGTGTCTGCACAAACTCCTGGCCCTGCAGGCAGGGAATGGATCCTGCCTGGCTTCCCAAAGCCAGTGTCCAGTGCTCAGAAAGCACAATTAGACATTATTGCTTTGCCTTGTGTTCATCCCCTCTTGGCCGTGTCCCAGCAGCGCTAAGGCTGCGCGCCTTGCACGCCACCCTGGGGGGACACCCAGCTGCTCCAGCTGTTCCAGCTGCTCTGCACTGGGCAGTGCACCAACAGCTGGGCAGCGTGCCAGCACGTGTCCCTCACTGGGAATCAGGATTTCTTTCCCCTCCTGCTGCTTTCGGGGTTGTAATAGTTACAAAAGCCTGTTCACTCCCCCCAGCTGACTCTCAAGGGGTTCAGCACAGGTGAGTGAGTGATAAATTCCTCCTCTGGGAAGATGGGAGCTGCCTTTCATGGAGGCACTCCATCTCTGGAAAGCTCTGTTTGAAACTAATTTATCCTCCAAGTTCCTTCCCACAGCGTCAGCACCTCTCATTAGCACCAGTATCTTCCCTTAAAATACATTCAACCATATTTGGGACCCCCTGAACTCCAGGGTTACAATAAGAAGGAATTTTTGCTCCAAAGAATTTACAATGCGGTGAGAAAAGAAATAAAGAAGCAGCAAAACTGTCAGCTGAAGGTTATCCTCCCAAGTCCAGATAAATTCCTTGTCATTTTGACTATACTGCTTTTCACAGTTACAAAATTGGCTGTTAGACTCCTTACTAGAAAAACAAGAAAAAGTTCACTCTTTCACATCTTTCTGCTAACACCAACACTTTGGAGACACCAACTGGTTTAAATCAAACTCAGATTCTTCCGACTGACTCCCACAGTGTTTGCAGACTAAGGACCCAAGTTGAAAAGTTGATTGTAACATCTTATTTTAGGTACAGTTCTGCCCCAGAGGGGATAATTATTTGTTTGACACAGAGCATTAATTTTTTCTGTGTTCTTTCTAATGTCCACATTAATACAACACCAACATTAGTTTCGTTTCCTCAAATGTTGTAGTTGTAGTAATTGTTTTCCTGAGTCCAGACTTCTTTCCCATCAAGTAGAACAAGTGGGAACTCATTGTGTTCTCAGAATACAGCGCTGCTTTAACAAGCTCATCATTCCCTAAATCAGGTTAGAGTCTCTTTCTCAGCAGGCTGTAACCTTCTGATTTTATTGCACCAGGCTGAACCCATAAATCCAGGTGCTGATGTGATCCATAACACAGGGTTTTCAAGCTCTCCCTCCCCATCATTTGATCCAGTGGAGCGTGGTTTAATTATTCAAACAGCAGCGCCAATGCGGCCGCAGTGATTCAGCACTACCTGCAGCACTGCAGCTGGATCCCCGAGCTCAGGTACGCAGGGAGCACGGACTGGCACCCCGTGTCCTAACCAAGCCATCACTTCACAGCCAAAAGGGATTTCTGCCCTCAATCTGCTCATTTCCTGCTGCCAACAGGGTAAGAACACCTTGGAGCCAGCTGGGTAGCTCGGTTCCCTACACCCAGGTCTAGCTCTGCCTCTGCTCCTGCCTAACCCTTCTCCAGACTTGCAGCCTCCCCTGTATTCCCACAGCCTTGGGTCTGTGGGCGGCCAAGGGAAGAAACAAAGCTTGTTTTTTCACCATCCCATTAATTCGTATTTTTCACACAGAGGGAATTGCTCAGGGAGAAGCTGTAGACCAGGATGCGCTGCCCAGGTGTGACTGAGAAGTGCAAAAGGCTGGAAAACAGCCCCCACCCAGGAAATGGCAACCTTGGGCTTAGAGAGGGAAATTCCTGCCAGTGTTACAGTGTTACTGTAAATGCTGCACCTAGAGGGCTGGCTGGTTTTGGCCGAAGGGCCAGGCTGCAGGAAGAGCAGTCTTGCTGGGATAAGTGCTGGACAGCACAAGCTGGCAGGAGGCAGGTCGGGAGCTGCAGGACAGGCTGATCCCATCTGCTGCCACGCCGGGGGACACTGGCCTCTGTCCACAGAGCAGTGTGTGCATCACAGGAAGGATCTGAGCAGCAACTGGGCCAAACAAAACCTGCCCCTGCCAGGACAAATTCAGCAGATGTGAACCATGACCTTGCATGAGCCACGGAGCCAGGCACGCTCCTGGTGCGAGCGGTGACATCCTGGCAGCCTGTCCTTCCACTGCAGAGGGATAAGGAGGTGCAGGTCCTGTCTTCAGGGAACTCCTCTAGGACTCCAACAGGATGGAGCATATGCTCTCTGAGCTCCTTCCCTGCCTGGGTCTGGCTCCGTCAGGTGGGGTCACTGAGCACCAGGACAGCCTTTCCTCGGGAGCGATCACTGCTGCCGAGCTGGCTGGGAACAGGGCTCAGATCCTGTCAGCCCATTGCTCACTTGTTTTATGATGATGAGCCAGCTGGTTCCATAAACATGCCCTGGGAATAGCAGTGTTTGCACACAGGGGCTCAGTCATGACTTCTAGCTGGGTTCAAGGACTTTTATCAGCTTGGCTTCAGAAATAACACGAGATTCCTTTCTCACAATTGTGCCGTGCCCCCCTCGTGCTGGGGTACATATTGATTTCCACTCTAAAGCTCTGGAAATATCACATGATCCTGAAATAATCCAGATACTGATCTAGCTGTGCTTATTAGCAAAGTGTTCCACAAGCATTGGAGGAACTTTAGCTGTTTAACTTGGGAATAGATCATTTGACACAAGAAACATTTGCAATCACTGACACCTTCCTGAGCAGAGTTCCCTGGCAAGCACAGGAAGGGGATCACAGGAAATGCTGTAGTTTTTCTTGTTTTACCTCCCAGACTCCACCCTGTTTACAGATTGTGGGAAATCCCAAATCACACACCACAAAAACAGGCTTAGATTGCTGCCAATAAACTTCCACTTAGAGTCAATCACACCCAGGGCAGAAAGTTGGTGCCTATCAAATTTTATCCTCACACAGCTGCAGCACTGCACTCCCAGCATAATGGGAGTAACAGGATTTCTTTCCTCATTGTACTTCAGATTAAGAGGGAATAGAGTAAACACCCACTGCAAAAGGTATTGGGGTAAACCTCTGGCAGTAGGAAACTCATTGGTGGGTCAGGCAATGATTCAGAACAGGTTTTCCAAAGCATATTTTAATTTTCAATTGTCTTAGAGTGCAGACAGGTGGGACACACGTGATCAGCACAGAGCAGACCCTGAAGGAACACGAGTAGTTCCTTGGTGGTGTCATACAGTTATTCAATAATAATCAGGTTTTTCCTTGTCTACATAAAAAAAATAAGCAGCATCTGGAAACCAGCATGGATAGATGAAAGATACATTCTGCAGGGGAAATTCTGATTCAATCTCCCTGGGCATAACTAAAATTATTGATGCAAGTAAAGATATTATTTTCACTAGATGAGATTTATACCTGTTGTAAGTTAGGCTAGTGCTGCGTAACTCTGGGATCTGATTTTGTTTGTTATCCTAGATTTCATTACACTTTAATTAATGTTTCCTGGCTAACTAAGGGGCCAGGAAATTGACCTCTTTTCATCTTGTGAGTGGCACATACCTCAAGCACATTTAGCTGGAATTCACAATTAGTGAATAAAGACCTTTTTTGCTGCCCCATCTTTGGAAGCATCCAAGGCCAGGTTGGACAGGACTTGGAGCAACCTGGTCCTTAAGGCCCCTTCTACCCAAACCATTCTGGGACTCTGTGAGTGGAGAACAGAAGGCAGGAGAGTTGCCTTGGGCATCTGTTTCCTCTGGCTGTTGAGGGAACTGGGTTAACTGGACTCACTACTGCCGTTCTTCTATTTTATTATGAACCCACATTTTTTTCCTATTTAAAAGAATTTAACAGAAATATCCTAAAATGAGCAATCTCACTGTAACACCATAAACTCCAGCACATAAGAGAACATGGAAAATACATGTATACACCAGAGGGGGATAATCAAAAGGAAGCTTGAATTTTTTACTATCTCTGGTGGTAGAGGAATTTGAAACAACTCCTTTGCTTCTTTGAGGTAACTAAAAATAAACTAATAAACCTAAGAAAAACTAATAAAATCTAAGAAACCACTCAATATTTCAGGCACCAGGCTCAGTATATATCTTTTTACAGACAAAATATTGTTTCATTCATTGCTGAGCCAAATGCTCATTTCATAGAGAAGATCAATACCAGGCCCTCATTTTATTACATTTATATCATAGGCTGTAGAATTTCTGCTGGCGGCAGGTTCCATAAATCCTGATAAATTCTTGCATTGTTGCAAAGTAAATCTGCAGGATGAATAAAGTATAAAGAGTTACATACTCACTGCTGGGCCTGTCATAACAGTTCTCCCATCAAAGTCAGAGACAGGTTGAGTACAGATGGATGTCAGATGGTTTTGTTGAAAAAACCCTCCCAAAATACGCTGTGGTCAGTTGTAAATAAAACCTCATCTCAGTCAGCACCACACCAGCTTGGAGCTTTTAGAGCTCCCACTCCACCATGGGCAAAACTGCAGCAGGAGGAGAAAGAGCTCAGTAAAAATTTGACCCAAAGGTCTGGAAATAAACCCCCAGAATTCTCCTCTAGTTAATGGTGAGGCCAAGGAAGGCAGTTTGTTGTGGTTTGTGTTGGCAGATGCTGAACATTAGAATATCCAAATGTGTCTGGTTTGTTCAGAAAGAGGAATTGTAGAGAGGTTTTTGTGGCACAGAGATTTCCTTATCGGACATTTAGCAAAAAAAGCCTTTCATGGATCAGGGTATTTGGGCCATGCTGAAAGTAACTAATGGGAATGTGGTGGTAAAAACCTTTGAAATCTCCCACTGACACAGGGGCATCAGTATTTTGCTGAGAACAGAGATGTGAAGTCAGTGTGTTCTGCCTGTTCTTTGGACAACAGTTCTGAGAGCAACATAGAACACTGAGGTGTAAAAATCCTCCAAACTACTGGGAGAAACAGAAATTGGCTTTGGTGCTTGATATTTCCTTCCCCACCCCCTCTTATTTCAGTATTTGATCCTTTTGAACAGGACATTCAAAAGGATGAAGAATGTTTGAAGAGACTGACATTAGAGAGGGATATTCTGTATAAATCAAGTGAGGTGCATTCCATAATATATACAATGTTCCTAATATATAAAACATTCACATACAAACTCTTGGGATGAAATCCATCTCCCAATGTGAAAGCAATGAGCATGTTCTCATTATGCTGACAGCATAAATTGCCTTCACTAAGTAAATATAAATTTCCATAGGGAATACTGAGGTCACTTAGGGTGGCAAGAATTAAAAATCTCCCAAACAGTCTCTACATTGCTACACCTTGAAATTTCACACTCAGTTCAAGACATCCTACATCTTAATGGTTAAACCTTCCAGCAAACAAAATTCATTTTCTTCTATTTTCTGAGGAAGGAATAGGGAAAACCCCATGATGATCTGAGAGCGATGCCACCTGCAAATGTCTAAAGGCAAATAAATAAGAGCTGTACTGGAAATTCAGCCCAGCTAACAAAAAAATTAAATAAACCTTGATGGGAGCAATGAATAATTCAGAGGCCACATCACTGGAGTGACCAGAGGCAGGTCTGTGCAGAGTCCAGGCTGCACTGTACAAATAATTGAGGGCTCAGAAAGAGTGAGCACTGCATACCTCAACTGCTGATTGCAGGCAATCTCATCAAGCCCAGTCAGCAGCTCTGCAAACCTCAGTGAGCTCCAGCTCTGACTGCAAACGGAGCCACAGCCTGACCCTGCATGCAGAGCCCCGCCAGGGCCAGGCCTGCATTAGCTTTTGTGGTGTTTCATTTTGGGGGAAAATATGGACTCGACAGCTTACTGTGCAGAAGGGAAAAACCCCAAACGGTGCTACAGAGCTGAATCATTCTGAGGGCTGGGCAGGGTAAAACACGCTCCCGAGGGGGAACCTCTACTGGCCAGTTCTATAACACAAAAAGACTTGTTAATCCCAAGTGCAGCAGAAAGTGGGAATTATTCAGTGCTGTAATAAGTCTGCCGTGACTCCATTTTCTTCATGTGGGAAAAGCCACTTCTTTATTCACACAACTCATTTTATACAGTTTTTACAGACCTATCAACCTTTAATTGGTTGATAGCTTTTTTGCCAGTTACTCTATTGGTTAGTAAAAGGTATTTCACTTGTCCATCAAATCTCTCTATTCTTGAATTGTTTACATATTCACTGATTCTCATGGGACAGATGTTATTTTTTATCCAGGTGTGCTTGTTTTTCACCCTAGAAATAGATTTTTGTGCCAACAAACTCTCATTTTCAAGATGTTTTTGCATGAAAACTTGCAAAGTACTTAGCTGTGCTTAGAAGAAATTGAGATCATCAGGCCAGCTATTAATTTAGCAGAGCAGGCCTAGTTTTACGAGGCCTTTCTTTTACAATTTTTCTACCTGTCTGTGACACTGAGGACTTACAGCCTGCATGCCAGGGCATAGATGGGTTTCATTCAAGTAGGTTGGAAGAAGCAACACAGTAGAATGAGGCAGGTAGGTGGATCTGTGTGTTCAGCTATTTCATGTGCTCAGTATTCTCTGTCCACGGTTGTAGGACAGCTGCCACACTACCTGTGAGCTGGGGCTTGTTTGTCTCTGGTGCCAGTGACTCAGGCAGATCCACATTGCTTCTCCCCCGGTGTTTTTGGAAGCTGGTTCCCAGACTGTTCTTTTGTTTATTTCCCTCTCTGGTTTGTGTCAGGGTGAGTGTTCCCAGAAGTGCTATTACATCTTCGTCATCGAGACCATCTGTGTGGCTTGGTTCTCCCTGGAGTTCTGCCTCCGCTTCATCCAGGCCAGGAGCAAGTGTCAGTTCTTCAAAGGACCCCTGAACATCATTGACTTCTTGGCCATCTCCCCCTACTACGCCTCCCTCATCTTCTCCGAGGACGACTCCAGCGAGGAGGAGGACAGGCCGAGCAGCAACACGTACCTGGAGAAGGTGGGCTTGGTGCTACGGGTTTTACGTGCCTTGAGGATCCTGTACGTCATGCGCCTTGCGCGGCACTCCCTGGGCCTGCAGACCCTGGGCCTCACCGTGCGCAAGTGCACGCGGGAATTCGGGCTGCTGCTGCTCTTCCTGTGCGTGGCCGTCACCCTCTTCTCCCCGCTGGTGTACCTGGCCGAGAACGAGTCGGGCAGGGTGCTGGAGTTCACCAGCATCCCCGCCTCCTACTGGTGGGCCATCATCTCCATGACCACCGTGGGCTACGGGGACATGGTGCCGCGGAGCGTGCCGGGCCAGATGGTGGCCCTCAGCAGCATCCTCAGCGGGATCCTCATCATGTCCTTCCCCGCAACCTCCATATTCCACACCTTCTCCCACTCCTACTCCGAGCTGCGCAAGGAACACGAGCGGCTGCAGTCGCGGCTGAGCCGAGCGAAGAACGCCAACCGCGCCGGGGAAAGCGACACCTTCAACGAGACTGACAGCCTGGTCCTGGAGGGCCAGGTGTCCCCCATCAAACACATCTACACAGGGAACTGAGCCTGGAGACCATCAAACACAGGGAACTGAGCCTGGTATCCCCCATCAAACACATCCACACAGGGAACTGAGCCTGGAGACCCATCAAACACAGGGAACTGAGCCTGGTATCCCTATCAAACACAGGGAATTGAGCCTGGTATCCCCCATCAAACACATCCACACAGGGAATTGAGCCTGGTATCCCCCATCAAACACATCCACACAGGGAACTGAGCCTGGTATCCCCCATCACACACATCCACACAGGGAACTGTGCCTGGTATCCCCCATCACACACATCCACACAGGGAACTCAGCCTGGCCTGCGGCGTTCCCAGAAACACCCACGGAAACATGCACATGTAGGCGTCAGCAAAATACACAAAGCAAAGCAACAACATAGGTTCCAGTGCTATCCTCTCTCCTGGCATAGGTATAAGCAGCAGCCAACCCAACAGAGCCAGCTCCAAAAAATCCCCATGGAGCTGGAGGTTGGGAGAATGTAAAAAATCAGAGTTTATTCAGTGATAAATGCTCATTCCTCTCTATGACTAAGAATAAACTTTGTCTCTACCACTCATGCATCTTGCTGAATACCTAGTACTGAATGAGTAACAAACACACCAGCTTCTGTTGGCACAAGCACACTTGGTATTTTATTTGCCTTTGAGTTTCCAGTGTTCTTGCAATGAATATCCCGAGCCAGGCGTTAGGACACATTCTTTCAGGGCTACACACCAGTGTGGTTATCCACAGCTCAGCCACCAGGCATACAGATACAAATCCAAATTCTGTATTTAAAGCCAGTGTAACAAGCTTAAAATAAAACCACTGTATGTGACAGCTTTCAAAGTTTGCCTGTAGCCAGATGATCAATCTGTACCTAACAAATTGCACTGCTTTGTATAAAACACATACTGTTTGCAAGAACATTGGCTTGAAATGCAGTTGTGGTCTGCAGACTGTAAACGTATCATACGAGACAGCAAAAGTCTTCAAACTTCTTTTTCATATAATTATTTAAAATAAAAATGAGAATAAAAAAAAAGCCCAAGCTTACTGACCATATCAAAAAGCCTTGGTGTTGTATTTTTTGTGGAATGGTGATGGTTTCTCTGGAGAAAGATAAAAAAATAGATTTCTTGAAAACGTGACAATAGCTCAGAAGTATCCAGTGGTATAAAGAGTAAAGAATGAGGGGAATGATTGCCAAAGAGGCAGTGGGAGTGATTTCCTGGTGGGAATGGAAGATGCCCCTTTTGTAATACCCATGTACAGCCAGAAGGAAGCAACAGGGCTTTGCAGAGGTCAGCAATGCTCCTTTAAGGACAGACTGGATGGTTTTGTACAATTTGACCCTTTAGCTGGTGTGAATGTGGTCAGTGAATTCCATCTGGGTCACAAAGGCCAGGTGTGCACAGACACCTGTGTGTTCAGGGCCCACGTCAGCCACACTGTGAGCCCCCTTGATCCCCACGGGGCTCTGACACGCTGAATTTCGGGTATGTATTTAAGCACTGAGATTAATCAGGGCCTAAATTAGTTTTTAATCAGATTTCCAGCTTTCATTACTCCATTTCTTAAATCTTGCCAAGGTCCCCATGTCCCTGTGATGGGGCAAAGCTCAGTGAGTGACCACTCACCAGGGCCAGCTTTTGGCAGGCACCACTCCCGCCCAGCCTGGTGCCATTGGGAGCTGGGGACACTTCCAGGCACTGCCCCATCTCCCACCTGGACATCCAAAGCCAGCCACCTGCAGAGTTCTGCAGCCTCCTGCAGGCATTTGGGAGCCCTGGGGCTGAGCTGCTCCCCTCCCTCCTGCACAGCTGAAGCAGAGAAGAGCACAGTTGTTGGCACGACTGGGATGGTGTGACGGGAATTAATCTCTTGGGTTTATTTTGCTATTGACCTTACAACTCAAACCAGAGAAACTGCAGCGCTTCATTCACAGGGATATTCAACACAAGAGGAACAAGTTGACTTTAGATGACAGGCATTTACATTTCCCCCATTAAATGTGCAATTTCTGCTGGTTTATGCACAGGTCCAGCTGATTTTTTATTTTTCACAATTAGCGGGGTTTTTGTTGTTTTGTTTTGTTTTGTTTTGTTTTGTTTTTCTGGCAATTCTCTACAGTGGGTCCAGTGAGATGATAAATCAGATAAAATCCTGGTCTGGCCTATGAATCAGACCCCTCCAGGGTCCTGTGTGTGGTGATGCCACCTGCATTTCTCTGGAGATTCTGCCCCTCTGGTCTGGCAGTGCCAAATCCAGAGCTTGCTCCTGCTGACTGGTGGCTGCTGGGACACAAATCCTGACACAGAATTGCTGCAGCTTTTAAAAAACACTTCTCCCACTGACACACACTTTGGAGGTACAAACAATCAGGTAGGGCAGCTGATTTGTTTTTTCCAAGTAACAATTTCCTTACTAGATCAGGAGGTAGTTCAACGTGGTTGCACACAAAATTAGCCCAGCGCATGGTTCTAAAAATGTAGATATCTGGTGAAATTTTGGGGTTTTTACTGCTCAAGTACTTGTAACAGCTCCATGTCCAGCAGGTTCTGTGATGTAGGTGGGACTGTGGCCAGTGACAGAAATCCAAACCCTGCCTCAGCCAAGTGTTTAACCCTGTGTAAATTCCAAAACACAACCCAAGAATGTGCTCAATCATGGAGTTCAAACAAACAAAGCACCAGTGCTTGAGAGGGGAGTGTTTGCACGTCCAGCTGAATTTGTACCACCACTTGTATCTCTGATTTTAACTTAAATCTC
Source organism: Promerops cafer (assembly GCA_013398275.1). NCBI lineage: Eukaryota > Metazoa > Chordata > Aves > Passeriformes > Nectariniidae > Promerops > Promerops cafer. Next base: position 2,772,316 of record VZSE01010539.1, on the reverse strand, counting down.
CCCTAATAGCTGGGTCTGGGCTGCACCAGCTCTCACAGAAAAAAGTCCTGCGTGATTCATCGTGTTACAGGGGAGGGAAAAATATGTTAGGAGGAACATTTAGTGCTGGTGTAACTCAACTGAGTAACAAATTCAGAACAAGCAGGCACAATTAGCAGACGCTGTTGTTGCCAAGATCCTATCATTTCCTAACCAGATTTAATTAAAAGAGCAGTTGAGCTGCCTGGCACCCATCTTCTCCGACTTCAAAGCCTCTTCCCTGGATGTACATCCTAGGAACAGCAGAGGAACAGCACCCGTCACCCAGGGAACCACACTGGGCAGCCCCCTCCCAAGCATTGCATCTCTTCTGAAGCTTGGAGTTCCTACTCTGACACAGCAACCCCTCCTGGTGCTGTAGGAACCTGCAAAACCCCCCCACCGTGCTGCTTTTTGGGGGAGATCAGGAATATACCCCGCTCTGCAACCCAGCTGTGGGAGTCCTGTGAGAACACAGCACAGGACCCTCCCACCTGGGGACCCAAAACACAGAGAATGGCTTTTGATCAGGGGCTAAATGCAAATTTTCCGTGATGTTGAAATCCCACCGAGGGGTTGAGACCTTTGTTCTGACCTAACTCTCCTTTCCTCAGGGGTTCTGCAGATTGTTCCAGGTTTCTCTGCAGCCCTGGTACCTCCCAGCTGTCCTCCAGCTGTCTCTCCCCTGTGACTTTCACCAGTTCCTCTGGTAGAGAAGCATTGCATTTGATGGACATGTTATTATCTCAGCAATTAACTTCCTTTAATTTCATAGTCTCTGTATTTTATTATTTCAGCCTACTATTAGAACTCCTGAAATTTGCTTTTCACCTGTCTTTGCATCCAGCCACTAACATTCCTAACATAAAGTTACCAGGTTGATTAAGCCACAAATTCATTGAGGGAACAGTGATTTATTTTAGGAGCAAACTGCAAAAGAATTCAGGGAGTGAACTACATATGCCATGCATTAATTACAGCAGAACTATTTAAAACTTGCACTGGTCAACAATTTTATTTCAAACACACCCAAACACTGTTGTGAAGTTATTTTGATCAATTAAGCACATCTGCTGACAGAAATTACACTCAGCATGTCCCTTCTGGGGTTCTTTTGCCCATTGAAGATTTTCTCCCTCTCTTTTTTGGTTCAGAAAATTATTTTAATACATTGCAGTAATCTATAAATAATGATGAAAACCTAGAAGGTCAAGGAGAGGGAGAAGTACAGCACATTCCCAGTTTTTACTTCTACAAGTAATAAATTATTAGCCACGTGTTGAAGTTAAAACTGATAAAAGGCTGATATAAAAGTCATGTTTCCTAAATGCAGTCAGGTTTCTGCATGGTAAAATGAAGATATTCCAGCACATTTTACTGAAAGGGTTGAATGCCTTCCTGTGAACTTTTTGTTTTGGTAGTGATGGGGCTTTCACCCCTTCCCTGAGCCCCAGCCATGGCACAACACCCAGCAAAGCCCTGAGGAACAGGCTGCAGATCTGCTGGGCAGGCTCCAGTTCTTAACCTGCAAAGTTAGGATGAAAACTGATGCTCTGGGTTACTCTATTTTTTTCCTGGATGATTAAAATGATGCTCACAAGAAAAAGATGAAGAGAAAGAACTGAGGTGTTTCCCCTCCCCCTGTGCTCCTGTCTTTATCATTTCACTTCTGATAGAAGACAGCTCTCAAAAACCTTATTTCCCCCAAAATTTAGGGTTCCTGTAGTTCCCTTACACCAGGGAAATGCTCACAGAGGGGGGAGAGCCTAACCCAAAGCTGGTGCACTGTAAGAAAGACCTGCAGTCAGAACAGCATCACAGGAACTCGCACAGAAATCCAAGCCTGGATTATCAGCACTAAGCAAAAGTGCTTAAGGAGCATTTTAGCAGATTATTGCAGCAGCTTCAGCAAGAGGGATAAAAATCCAACTCGGATTTCATTATTTTCATACTCCATTCCTGCCATAACTACAGCAGCTGTAAAAATCAAGCACGTGTCTGAAAGGGAAGGGCTGTAGAAGACCCTTCAGGTGTTTCTTCTCTGAAGCCTCTTATACCATCAGTAATAAACCATAATCATCCTGTAACAACATTTCAGATTTTAATGAAAAGCTCTACCGCTTCATACCTGGTATTTTTTTTTTTTTAAAGTAATTTAGGACTTAATATGTTAGCACAGAATTCCAGACATGCTTATCATTAAGTCCTAATGTCATCCAAAATTTCTTTCTTTCCAGTTCAAATGTTCAGCCAGATATTAACCAGTCAGACGAGCCAACAGGTTTTTGTTTCAACTCCTTCAAAATAATTTCCTCAGCTTTCAAGAGGCTGTTCAGTAAGAACAAATGACCAATACAGGATTTTCCTGCTGCCTGAAGCTCAAGCAGACGAGGAACTATCAATGTTGAACTCGCAGGGCAGTGAAGCCTCTGTGAGAATCCAAGGATGTTTCCCTCTGTTTCAGACAAACTGCAGGAGCATTTGCTGATGTTCCACTTAGCTCTGCACCCAGGCCCACATCCCTCCCCAGACAGGGCACAGATTAAGCCCTTCCCCAGTTCCATGGCTTCTCTTGTTTTCACCTGCCCACAGCAGGAATTGTTCCTTTGCTCTACAAAGTTAAAGAAATTTCTTATTAAAATTCATCACCTTAAAGGTGCTGTGTGAGAAATGCTAAAGATAATTGGGTTGCACTCATGAATAAAGAATATTAATAAAACAAAGGAAGTGCTTTTATGTTCTTCAACCAACAGCTCTTTTACTGCCCTTTGAGTGTGTTACACCCTCCTTTAAGAAAATAGCCATTAAAAATTTCTAATTAAAGTTTCATTTGCAAATCCCTGGTTTTGAACTATCTCCACCAGAGCAACAAAGCAGGTAACAATCATAAGTTTATGCCTCGAGGATCTGATTTTCCAAATCATTTGTGTTTTTATGAGTCTGATGTTTTACTTTCACCTGATTGTCCCAAAGCTTTCTGAACTGTCTTATTCCACACCAAATTAGTCAGAGCTCTTCTACATCTGAGAGACTCTTGTATGAGAATTTCACAAAAATCAGCTCAGCTCAAAGACACCAGCTCCAGGAAATTTCAAAGCTTCTGAGAGACAAAAAGCTACGAGCTCATGATTAAAGAAAAAAAACTATTACACAGTTCAGCAAAGATTCATGAATACATTCCTCCAGCACAATCACTATGATTTTTAGAGGATATTTTTAGGAAATAGAGGGTGGAACCATACAATTCATCTGTAATTCCAAGCTGGATGCAAGGGTTCATACCTTGAATGAGGCTGGCAGGATTTAGAAAGGTCATTTCCAGAAGTGATCAAGATAACACTATCAGCTCATTAGGGTGTGAGTATGCATGCTTAAACAAATTAAACTCATTTCATGCTGATAAAAAGATATCTGAGGAAAGCTGAAGGTCAAAGAGATTTATCCCATAAGGGATTCAGAGCTTGAGAAATGTTCCAACAGAATTTAAAACTGCAGAAATGATGCATTTCTGAATAAATCTGTAACAAGGGTCTGTTTCTCTGTGTTATTCACAAGCGGCATTAAAAAAAACCCAACCCAAAACAACAATGAAAATACACCGAAATTAATCTTCAGAACAAGGATATTGAAGAGAACACTGCATAGAAGAAAAATAAGCTTCAAATTATCTCCCAAAAGAGCAAAAATATGTCAGCAGATAAATTTGCTGGGCTTTAATCCCATTTATTGAAATAACAGCAAATTAAAGGCTCATTTTTGCAGGTTCTGGGATAATTCCTGTGCTAAGTGCTTCCTGCTTTTTGAAAGTCTACAGAGCTTCAATCACCCAGCACACTGAAATCTCCAAAAAGTGCAACTAAATATTATGATAAGGTAGTTAAATTTTATGCTTGACTATACTTCACTCTGTGGAAGTAGCACAGATTCTGCCAGATGTTTCTCCCTGCCTGCCTCTATCTCAGTGTGGGACAGCAGAGATAAGAAAAGCAGCCCAGATGTGGTGTAAATCTGAGTCCTCCTAAAATCCAGGGGCTCACCCTGACGTGGCTGCTGTGTGTTCACTGCTGTCCTCATCCTCCCCCGAGGGAGTCTGAAATGTAAAAAAAGTCCATCAGGAGTCTGGAGAGAAAGATCAACCCTGCTTTTAGCACCGAGATCGACACGCCAGGCTCATAGGTTTTGTTGGACTGTGAGTCCTGCAAACTGTTCACAAGATTTGCAAACCCAGACACAACCTCAAGCCTTTGCATTCTGTTTTTCTCTTTATTCCTACCACTGCACAGGGTAGTTTTACAGAACATACTGACTGCATATATCTGATGATTATACAGAACACTCTCAGGCACTTCCATTTCCAAAAGGGAGGGAATTTCACAAGGTCTTCAAAGATTTCCAGGACGGTTGATTCTGGTGGGAAAAAGGAATAAAAAAAGCCATGGAATTCTTGATTTGTTCTGCTTCCAACAAAGAGAAAAAAGGGGTCCACCAAAGGGCCACCAACAGCAAAGAATATCCCAGGCTGTAAACTATGAGGCAATAGTTGTGTCCCTGTGTACGAGACAGAATATATTCAATTTATAACTACAAGGAGGTGCTGAACCTGCTCCTCAAGGGCACGTCCATTTTGAGAGAGAAGCTGGCACAGACAGAGCTCTTTGCTGGCTCAGCTCTGGCTAGAAAGCACCACCAAGGACTGCCAATGTTTATGTGATCCTCCTGTTTTATTCAGAGGGCAAGAAAACACAGCCAAAAAGTCCTGGACCAGCACACTGAACAAGGCAGATAAAGCACTCATTTCTCATAGCTGCTTTTCTGCTGAATAATCAAGCTTCTAATAGTTTGGGAAGTTTTCCTCTTGTAAAATGTGGTGGGTAAGTCAAGTGGCTTCTAAGCCTAACACTCTACACAGGGCTTGACTCTGCCAAAATCTGGGTAGGTACCTTGGATAAGGAAACTGTCCCAAGGCCCTGGGTCTGCATGCAGAAGCAGGTCTGGAGGGACGTGTACAATGGGGGTTTTTCCTCATGAAGCCTGTGGGTTTGCTCGTAAGAAATTACAACCATTTCTAGCTCATGGGTTTCCACAGATGTAATTCCTTCCTTCCTTCCTTCCTTCCTTCCTTCCTTCCTTCCTTCCTTCCTTCCTTCCTTCCTTCCTTCCTTCCTTCCTTCCTCCCTCCCT
>VZSE01010539.1:2748816-2766984 GCA_013398275.1 Promerops cafer | reverse complement strand
TCCCTTCTTGTTGTGCTGCATGGGGACCATCCATTTTTCCTTCACTGGCTGTGGGAGGATCAGTAACTCCAGAGTGCCAGAGCAGGCACTTTTTAAGCTGCCACATCCCCAGCTGTGACCTGCAGTTGCACTTCTTGAAACCTCTGTGGGCTCGCCTTGGCCCCCTCCAGCCCGGTCACTCGGTGACTTTTACTGACTGAAGGGACTTTCTGAGGAGGTGTCTTATCACCAGACGCTCCCAATGTCCCCGTGAGCGTGGCTGAATCTGCAGGGACACTGCTTTGGGGCTGAGCCAATATTAAGACATCAGTGCTGAGGATTTTCTCCCACTCCTCCAGCCCCTCAAGGAAGTGAAGCACACTCGGATGGATGATGGGCTCACTCTCCAGGGGTTCATTCCAGCTCTCTTATAGACAGATCTGAGCCCAAAACTGCTGCCAAACAGGACCCCCAGTCAGGTCACTGTGAGGGTCCCCTTCTTATTTCATCTCCTTTCTATTTTGTTAACATTTGAGCTACCAAATCCGAGTTCACTTAGCCTGACAAAAAGATGTCTCTGGCCTATGAAACCCCACAGCAGACAGCACCCTGCTTCTGAATCAGACTGGTTTGGGTTGGATGAAATCTTAAAAATCATCCAGCTCCAGCCCCTGCCATGGGCAGGGACATCTTCCACTGTCCCAGGGTGCTCCAAGCCCTGTCCAGCCTGGCCTGGGACACTGCCAGGGATCCAGGGGCAGCCACAGCTGCTCTGGGCACCTGTGCCAGGGCCTCCCCACCCTCCCAGGGGAGATTTTATTCCTTAAGTCTAATCTAAATCTCCCCTCTGTTTAAAGCCATTCCTCCTTGTCCTATCATTACATGTTGCTTTCCAACACCATTTCAAACAAATGCAACTTGAGCTTTTCTAATTTCCTCCTCAGTCACCAGCTGGGATCCTCTGGTAATCTAAATGCTCAGCTTTACACCAGAAGGACCCCGAGGCCTTTGTCATGCCTTTCTCTTCAGTTCTTCACTCCTGTAATCTCCTCTCACCTGAGCTTTGCTCTGCAAGGTCCCCAGCAGAAGCCAGAACAAATCTCTGAGCTCCTTTGCATGACAAAGCAGCAGAAGCCACATAAACCTGAACACATTTCCAGGCTCAGCAGAGCATTGCACTCACTGCCAACCAGAGACATCGCTCACCAGGCTCGAGATTTTACAGGTGCTGAGGCTCTGAGAGCTGTGAAATGAACAATAAAAGACTTTGGGCAGCTTAGCATGAAGGCAGGATTGCAAATTAACGTTAAGTTTTATTCAGGTTTACCCAGAGGGCAGGAATGGATCCTGCTGCTAAGGGACGAAAGAAAAAAATGGTTCAAATCTGAATCACAGGGACCTACAAGGAGTCCAGCTCTGAAGTGATGGGGATCAAACCCACACCCTTGGCATTATGAGCACCACGCTCTAGCAAACAGAGCTAATCTCAGAGCCAGGTATGTTTATTCCATATATTACCCACAGAGCAGCAGCTGCCTGCAGTGCTTGCCTTCAGCTGCACGTGGAGGGCTTCATTCCCAGATGGGTGCTAGAGCTGAGGGGAAAAACTCATCACCCAAAGCATGACTTGCCCCAGCACATCACCTACACCCAGGTGGCATCAGGCACATTCATTAGCCCAGGGCTCCTGTTGGAAACAAAAGTTGTAAATAGGATTGGAAGGAACAGGAGTTGTGTTCAGCTACCAAGGTAAGGATGTTGGGCAGCTCTCAGCACGCTGGACCTCAGGCCTGCTTTTCCTCTACATTCAGATCATTCAAGCCTAGGTTAATTCAAGCCCTTTGTGTCTCATGGCAGAGATAACTTGTATGCAATGTTTTCTTGCAGCACTCAGAAGGAATACCTGAAACCCTCAGCCAAGGAATAATGCAAGACAAGCTGGTTCTAACTTTAAAGATTGAAAGAGAAAAGCCAGCTCATTTCCTCCAGCCTGAGTTCTCCACAGAAAAGATGATTTTTTTGCCCTCCTGCCAGCCAGCACAGTGACCCCTCAGCCCCAGGTGTCAGAATTCCCCATGAAGGCCAAACTGCCCCTAATAATTTATAATGATCCTGGCTGTCCCTCACCCCAAGCCTGATCAATTAACTCAGAGATGTCTCTGCTCTTGTTGGGGATCTAAGTCTCTGTAAAGGGAACCAAAAGGCAGAAGAAAAAGGGAAAAGCTTTAGCTGGTGCTCATCCAAACCTCTATCTTTATGTGAAGATAATCTCCTCGGGGAGGAGAAATGGCCCAGTGAATTTCCCAGGACACAGTGAGCAGCAGAATGCTGTGTTAGGCACACTCGGGGCTTTTTTGCCCTTATTTTGAAGAGTCAGGTTTTGTCACACACTTTGTACTGTCTCCTTTCACACTTCAGAGGCATCAATTGCAGAGAAAGCTCGGGCCCAGCCCTCCTTCACAAGGAATTCACTCAGAAAGCAGCAAATAGACTTGGTTATTGATGTGTGCCTTCCAGAATGGAAGCTCCAGCTAAGAGCTGAAAAGCTTCCTGGCAGCTCCTGGTGAAACAAATTACCTCTCTTTTCATGGTTGAGAACAAGTGGACCAAATTACAGAAGTATTAAAAATCAGTCAAGTATTTCATCATCTACAAATGCAAATACAATGTGTGCAAGCTGAGAGAAAGGCAAACAAATTACTCCTGAAAAGGTGGGCAGGGAGAAAGAACAAAATAATCTTTAGACCTCAGCTTTTTCTCTGCAGATAAATCTCTGTTGAAATTAAACCAGATTAAAAATCTAACCACAACCCCAAAGGAGAATTCAAGAGCAAATACGATTTTGATCATCACCCCAGCCTGGCCTGTAGATTTTTTGTTTCACGTGTTTCATTTCTGCTGAAATGACAGAATCAAAGTCTCACCCAGGCTTACTCTTCACTTCTCCTCTGCAGGTCCAGCAAATTTTACCCTGAGAGTGTTACCTGTAGAGGGGATGGGTGTCTGATCACAGGAGCTCACAGGCCATGCAGAAGGTAAAGGAGGGAGAGTGATTTATTATGAACTTTCTTGTCTCAAAACATATTTCCTCATATCATCAGAAGAAATTAATGACATTCTGCAGACCTTTTTCAATATTTTTTTTTTGTTTTTACAAAACAGTCGTTTTCTTCCAAAGACAACAAATGTTGATTTATGTGAAGTGAGATCAGAACTATATATAAAGACCTCCTAAAATTAACAGGTCTTCTTTTCTTGTTTCTTGATGAAGGGGAAGGGTGGACCTTTGGTCTGCTCTAAGAGAATATAAAATAAAACACAGTAAGAGCTGGCCATCTATGATAAAGATGCCTGAAATAACTGGGAATATATAATTAGAGAATTTACTGCGGGAAAAAGAGGAAAAATCCCTCCATATTCCTTTTCTTTTGTGTGTAAAAGCAGAAAGTTTAGCTTAAGCTTTTAGCTGGCAGCTAAAAGTAAAACACCAATTGTTTCTTAGGCTGAATTATCACTACATGTTTCATAAGGATTAAGTAGCATGTTGTTATTAGAGTAGTCAGTGGTTCAGGATGCCAGAAGACTGGAAGATTAAAGAAAAGCTAATCTCTAGGAAAGTAGGACGAAATGCTGTGTTTCTTTTTCAGGAAAAAGGATTCCCAGGTTCTCAAAAGCTGGCTTGGTAAGGTGACATTCTTTCCAACAGCAATATTTTCCCATCTACCTCTTCCAGAATAATTCATTTTCTAAAAACTGTGTGTACAGAACAGTAGGATCAAGAAGCACTGGTGGTGTTAATTTTTTTAACAACTTAGCACTACTACTACTACTACTACTACTACTACTACTACTACTACTACCACCACTACTACTACTACTAATAATAATAACAACAATAATAATAATAATTTTTTTTCTGTAAATCAGGCAACTCTGTTTGCACCAGTGATCAGGCACAACTGGAAAAGGCTTTGTTTGAGGGGCTTTGCAGAGTTTGAAGAGGTGTCAGCAAACCACTGACAAAATGCTGTGAGAAGTGATAATTTAGCAAGTTATTTAGAAAATGTTAGGGTTTTATTTATATGAGAAAGATGGTGAGTGTAGAGCCAACCTCCCAGCACAATCCTACATTAGGTTTGCTTTTTATTTTTAGTACATTTTCAACAGCATCTCCCACCAAGCTCTCTGTGGCAATATCTGGGGATTCAGGACTGATAAACAGGTAAAAGTGACACTGATAAATATAGTTCTTAGTAACATAAAACACAGAGAAACTCCTACAAAATGTGTAAGGTTTTAGAAGGTGACTTAGGTTTTGGACCTTGTAAAGAGATTTTAGTGCTTTAGGGACTTCTGACATCTATCAACAAAAAGAATCCCAGGAGTTTAGCACTCAACTCATGCAGAAAGTCCTGCAAATGGTCTAAAATAGCCTTTGAAAGGTACAAATATCTATAGGAGCTCTGAGAAATGTTTATTATCCTGCTGTACAACAAAGAGATGGCACATACTAAGTAGATCTCTTGTATAAATCCATCCATTAAATGTTCCTTTCACAGGAAGAAACTTCCTATCCAAGTGCAGGAGACCAGCCTAGAATGGGAGCAGCACAAATATCACAGCCCTTGGAAGGTTTTATCCAGGAGAGAGGGAAGCTTTAAAACATTTGCAGTTCATATCTGAGTGATGCCTTACTGGCCCCCAGGCTCCCTGTTCTGCTGAGAGTCCCAATTAAACAGATGCAGCTGCTAAAATTAGAGATCCTAATGGGTTTGCAGAGGGCCAGGCCCTTCCTTGGGATCAGTGGGAGAGGCTGTGGCAGCTGGGAAGGTCACCGGGGAAGTTCAGACCTTTCCCAGGGCAAGGTCTGGCCCCAGCAGCTGGCACTGGGTGCTTTGTGCCTCAGGGGAGCTCGGGCAGGGATGCAGTGACCTGAGAGGGAAAGGATGCTGCAGGACTGGGGGGGTTAGGGCTGCACAGAACCTCCAGCTTCAGAACCAGCTCTGCCTTCCTGAATTAATGAATTTCGATATTCCCTGCCAGTTTGGCAGCACACAGCTCTCTGTCCCTGGAGCCTGGGACTCAGCACAGCCACGCTGGGGAAATCTGCAGGAGAAAAATGTTAATCCTGCTTATCCGAAATAAAGCACGTGGAACGTTCCTCCCAACGGGATCAGGCAAATTACAACAGGCTTAAAAGTCCTCCTTCCTTTTATCTCTGTTTGGCTTTGCTCTCCATCTCCTGCCCATCCCACCTGTGGTACCCACCTGTGGAGTTGCTGTTGCCTTGTACCTCTTCTGGAGAAACACGACCCAAATCAGTGCAAAGGGAGCCCAGGGGAGCTGGGATTTGTAGTTTCAGGTCGGTGTTGAGGCATCATTGCATAAACAATTGAGAGGCTGAGCTGGCTCTAAATTCAGCACACTCCAGGCTAAGGGCTGGTGTGGAATTTTTATTAATCAGCTCATATATTCATTTGCTATCTCCTAAATTCCTCTAGCCAGTCCCTGAAAATGAGAGTAACCATTCCTCAGTAATGAATGAGGTTTCCAGCATTTCAGATCTCAAAGTACAAAACTATCAGTGCTACAATATTTAACATCTGCTGCAAGTCCCTCACAGCTAATTACCAGCTCTTCTATGGCTCCCTAATGAATTTCTCAGGGAAAGAGAGGCAAGGATGGACTACATTTGGCCTGCAGTGAGATGACAGAGCTCGTGCTGGAAGGGAAATTTGGAAAATGTTTCTCTGGAGTGAGGAACAAGGAAAAAAAAAGCTGTGAGGAAGAACTTAGCAGATATTCCTATTGCAGCCAGTTTGGAAGATTAATATCTCCTGCAGTCTGAATAAAATGGCAGAATTGGGGTTTATTTCCATTGGAAAATTACTTTCCTAACAGACCCCAAATCAGAAGGTAGATCTGTTCAATTTTACTGCAACATGCTAATTTCAGTGAATGCTGCATTTCAAAATCAAAGATACCAACAGCACCATTTCCAGGGTGTTTTGGCCAAAGTGCACCTGCATATATTTGGTGGATGGGGCTGAGAGTCCTTCCACACACAGCACATCTCAAAAACCACACAGTCAGAAATTTTTATTCACATTCACTATTGGATTTGCAGGAATTGGTGGAAAATTCAAGGAAATGGCTATTATATCCCCAGCTGATGTAAACCAGCATAACCCCACTGAAATAAATAAAACCAACCTTAGCTTTAGTGGATAACTTCTGAAATGAACTGTGTGAGGTTGCTCTGCACATCTCGTTTTGAGGGGACACGAACCAGGACAAAACCACATCTCATTTTTAATGGGCTACAAAACAAACCCCAAGAAGCTCCTGAAATGATGAAATTGTGAAACAGGAATGACTTCCACCCCAGCAGCTGACTTCATTCTGTGATTCAGGTCTGGTGATCTGCCTGCTCAGTTATTTGAATTTTCATTGAATAATCAATTAGTTTGACACCGATTCTGTTGTATTTTATAATTTTGAGCTCACCATTCACTTGAATAAAGAAGCTGAAGAATTGACTATTAATGTCAAGGCTTCTGGAGTGATGTAACAAAGTGTTTTGATAACTAAACACACATCAAGAGTTAGAGTTATGGTAGCAATTCTTAGTCTTCCTGAGACAGCTGGAAATTGGAAGAAGCAGAATCTGGAGAATTTTATGATCCTTTTAGTGAACATAAATTAGATATGAAAAATAATTTTCTGCATACTGATCTACAGTTACTTGAAAATTCAGGCTTGAAAATAGGGATAATTCTTTCAGAGGCAGAGTGATTGTTCTTTCTCTAATCAGCTTGGTTCCCATCCATTACAGCTCCGTGGTGGGCACTTTTTTACCCTGAAAGCATTGAGGATTTGTAACACACTTTTGTCTCCCCACACAGCTAAATGCCTTAAGAAGTTTTCCTGTTTGCATCCAAAGTTGCAGCGACTGGTTGGGATGTGAAAACACTCCCAGGAGCACAGCAATCCATCAGGAATGCCCAGCAGGGCCTGCAGAAGAGGGAAATATCACAGGCAAAAATCAGTGGCACATCCCTCCACCAAAACCCAAACACAACCTTACACAATTGAAAGATTTTGGAGTAGATCTGGCTCTTAAAAAAAAAAAAAAAAAAAAAAAAAAAGAAACAACCAAAAACCAACCACATGTCATATAACTCAGTTATTTGGGCCCCAAATTGTGATTATTTCCACTAATCCCTTGTGTCTTTGGCATTAAAAAGCCTGGACTACAGTTTGTGACTGTTACTCAGGATGAGGTGCATTAATAGGGCTCAGCCTGAAAGGGCATTAGAAATCAAAAAGCCTGAATTTAATTCTTTGCCTCTGTCAGAGGTCCTGATAACAGGGTTGTTCTGTACTCAGTCTACTAAATGGACACAGAAGGAATTTCAGCTCTCTAGTTGTGAATGATTGATTACTCTCTGTGGTTTCTCATTTTTCCCTGAGTAAATATTTCAAGTCCTGGTCTTGATGTTGTAAAATAAATCATGATATAATTATACCTCGCCAGTGTTTCAGAAGAAAAAAGTGCATGGATTTATTCCTTCTGATAAGCACCTTATAACAAGAGAAACCTGAGCGAGACAAACAAATTTACAGTTTCTGTCCATGCATTTCACTCCAGATTAAAATGGCTAAACCCAGAATTTAAACCTGATCTACCTGATTCTGGAAGATTAGCAGGCTTATCTGACACAGGGTCATGGAGCAGGACTTGTTCCTTTGGCAGGCAGCTGGTTTCAGCCTGTCAGATACATCCAGCCCACCAGTGTGCACTGAAGCATCCTAGCCACTGCCAATGGTTATAAATTGCTTTATTTTACACAGTGGAAGTGCAATTTGTAAAGCCAGTGTTCGGAACTCGAGACACTGAATTTGTGTTGTAAGCTGCCTCATTTCTGGCTGCCAAGCTGAAAAAGCTCCCTGCAGAGGATGGAAGTCAAAGGCTGAGGTTCACTCCAACTCCATGACAGGCTGGACACAAAGTGTGCAGCAGAAGGGAAAACCATTTAATGGTTTGTGGTAATTCTGAATGTTTGGAGTGGGGAGTGTAATTTCCCTGTAACCTCATCACTGTGTAGCTCCAGCTTTCTCTCCTTTCCTTGGGCACAGCCAGTGCACAAATAGGAGCTGGCCTCAGTCAGCTGCAGAAGCAAAAAATTGCAATTTGGAATGGCTGACAGATAATTCTGATTTACCCAAGCAGAAGAATGAAGGCTTGATCCTGCATTCATCCTCAGATTCAAGAGCAGATAACACTTATCTTGGATACTTTCCTGTCCACCCAGCTGTTGGATAATCTGGGCCTTATTCACCAGCCTTGAGAGATGATGATGATGATGATGATGATGATGATGATGATGATGATGATGATGATAATAATAATAATAATAATAAATAGTCCAGCTCTTTGTCCCCTCACCCAGCCAGAACACACCTGTACCTGGCAGCAGCCATGACCCAGACCCATAACAGCACTTGATGTCACCAGCCATCTGAATTTACTGTGATAAATGGGATGTTTCAGTGGATCCCTAATGATTTCTGTCAGGAGAGTGTAAAAGGCAGAGACCTGAAAAACTGAAATCACAAATCTCTCCTGCTATTTTGGGGGTAGTGCTCTGCTGTTTGCCTGGGTGAGCTGCACAGGGCTCTCCCTGCAGGAGCTGGGGTCCATGCTCTGGACAGCAGGCAGGCTCTCAAGGTGGATTATTTTCAGCCTTCCAGTCTTTTAAATTATTTTCTCTTTTAAGGAGTTCTGAATTAACTACCAGTATCTTTTTTACATGGAAAAATTAATTTTAACCACTCTGCTTCCTAATCTCATTGCAAGTGTAGCATTCAAAAATGAAAGTTTCTCAAATTACTTTAAACTCATGAGGAGACACTCTGGGCAATGCTGTTTTAAACATCAGATACCAGCCTGAGCCACAGACTCTGGACAATAGACTGTGCTCAGCAGATAGGAAAAAGAGACTTAATTTCAAATTACCTCATTTAAAAAGACACTTCCCATAATCACCAGACTAATTCTTCAGGGACTCAGCTCAGTTAATCATGTCATCTACCTAGTGTGGTTCCTGCTGTAATTTATTTCCTGTTCATTTTGAAGGGATCATTAGACCAGCTCTGTGAGATTTTTACTAACTACTATTGATGCTTCAAGAGGGGAGGAGATGGTAAAAATCAGGGCTATGCAGATATGAAATAGTGTGTTTGACCAAATCCAGATTTCTGGAGTAAACTCCAGAGTTTTGGCTCAGGTTGCATCCAGTTTGAAAATGCACATACTTACAAATAACCTTTTACAGAAACAGAGGAAAAAGAAGAAAATCCCCAACCATTCTAATTTTGAAGGCAACTAATTATAAAGATCCATGCAGTCATGTACTGGGAGACTGAAATTTATTCACAGTGGGTTGAAAACACAACCCAAGGAGGACAACGATGGTGAAGAGCTTCATGAGACGCCCCTGCTCACAGAGTTCCTCTCTGAATGCCTAATTTCTGAAAAAATCCTGCTCATCCCAGGCTTTTAAATCTCTAATGATCTCTGAAACTGGTGGCTGGCTTCCACATTCAAATGATTCCCCAAATATCAATTCAGTTCTCTTCTGTTTGCCTCAAAACTTCCTGTTTTGACCAAAGCTGCCAATTCCAGAGCACCAGTGTAGTGATTGGCATCCCCTAAAGCACAAACAGAATTACTCTGGTGATGGTCAGGCTGCTGCAGTTCTGAATTACGAGGCTGTTATGACTCACTGTGGATACATAATTAGTTAATTAAACATTCTGTACAATTTATCTACACAAATGTAAAGCCAAAATGCTGATTGCCCTGTGAACGGCTTAAAACTCAGCTTAACATTAAATAGAAAACAAAGGTAAATGACACAGCATCTGAATGGCCAGTAATGCCAAGAAATAAAAGTTTACTGTGTGGAAAAGGAATTTTAGAAGAAGATCTTGTCTTAGAAAGCTACTGACTCTTCAAGGATGTTATAAAAAGATTTGGTGCAAGGCACTGCTAAGGAATTTAGTTTTGTAGAAAAGCCACAGTGAATTGCAAGGGGTCATATGATGGTCAATGGAAGATTAAAAAAATGAAATTTTGACCCCACAAGATATTTTAAACCGTATGAATGGGATAAAGCAATGCCATTATCTGGTTCAAAATCTGATATTATTGAGGAAAGCAGCTAAAAACATTTCAGAGAGTGGATCAGATGCTGTCAATAAAGACCTCACTGGATGTGAAAAATAGTCCAGAGGGCAGAAATCCATCCCTTGGGCTTTGCAACAAGTCAAAATAAAATAGTTAGGGGGACACAGAAACTCCTACATGCATGGAAGGATGGGAAATAGATGGAGATCCCTAATGAATCCCATAATGACTTCCTGAGAACTTGACATCCTATAAGAGCACTGGAACCCACGGGGATGAGGATGTTTAGCAGCAGCCAGCAACAACAGCGTGTAGGATAAATAATAAATGCCACATCCTACAAGCAATCAGACATTCAGAAGTCTCGTTTTCCCTTGTGGGAACCATTAACATCATCAAAAATTCCAAATGGCATAGCCCAAAGGGAATTTTGCAGACATGGCTGCCACAGAGAGCAGTCCTACTGGCCGTGGAGGGTTCCCAAGGTGGGACACTGAGGTTTTCCTGCCAGGATCAGTTTTCAGGAGCACTTATGACCAAAAAGCTTCATGGTAGATGACTCTGAGGCCCATGATACTCAGCACAGTTTTTCCTATTGAGTGAAGACTCCTTCTACAGAGTCCCATTAAAGAGAAAATCCTTGTCCCAAACTGATGACTTTTTTTCCATGGAAATCAGACTTTTAATAACAGAAAAGAGCTTTTCTGACAACAGGTTTCTGGTTCACAACCCAGGCTACTCAAATGCTAGAGGGAAGGGACTTCTCCACAAACCCCATCTTACACTCAATGTTTATGAGAGAAAACAGGACCGTGGTCACTGAGAAAAAGGAATTTCATGACAAGCCCCAGAACTGTTTATACTCTCTTGAAAGAGACAGTCTGGGACATCATCTCATCCTTTTTGTTTTCCCTGCTCTGTTTCTAAAGCCCCAGAGTTAACCCTGCCACACTAATGACTTCCATTTAGCTCTGCATTCCAGACAAGGCTTATCACCTCTCTTACACATCCGTGGCCAGCACGGACAGAATATCTTCCTTTTCAGTGCACACGCAAAGTCTGCAGCCAGCAGCATTGATCATTCCATTATCACTCTGTTATACTTAATTTCCTCTTCATCTTTCAAGTCAAACTCCATCCCAGACCACATCAATAGTGCTGGCAACACCCTGATGGATTACCCTGGCTCCTGCGTGCTGCAGGTACGGTGCAAAATTGCTTTTGTGTTGCCCCAGCAGCACTGAGCTCTCCTAAACTATTCAGAGCAGAAAATTAACAAGTGCTTTGTGATTTTTTAAGCGCTCTGATGTGAATTTTCAACAAGCATTTAACTGGTGCACCAGACAGTTTGACAAAGCACCAGAACTCTGCCAGTTTGGGGACTCTGACATGGGCAAAAAGCAGCCTCAGCACCCACCTGGGCAGGTCCTGCCTCAGTTTGGCCCCAGGCAGTGGCCAGGGGATCCTGCCCAGTGCCAGTCAGCCCGGGAGGCTGTGACTGCACCACGGAACAGCAGGGATTGCCACTGCTCCCCACTCTGAATAAATGAAGGCAGAGCAGAAAATTTGTCTCGAGAAACTTTGTGAAACGGAGCAACTCTGCCATCCTTTGAGAGCAAAGGAGCTTTTGGGGAGGAATGTCCCTAGAGTTCCTCCCGATGGGGGCAGTAAGTTCCTGTTGAGATCGATGGCTGCCATTGGCTTTGCTTTCAAGGATGAAAAAAACCCCTTTTCACTCTCCTTTTCAGATCCAGCCAAAGCACCAGCACTTGTCTCATCCACAGCCCAACAAAGGGTCCCCTTGGCCCCAGAAATCACAATACTGAACAGGTGGATATTTGGGATTATAAGAAATGCAAATTAAAACAATAAGTAAGTCTCATCTGCCCATTTTTTCTGATACCCAGAGATCCTTTGAGCCAGGCTGTTCACAGCCAGGATGTTATCAGTAACTTGATTTCAGAGTTTATCAAAATGCAAACTGCATTAAGAGCAGCCCATGGCAATGCAGCTCTGCAAGCAGAGCAGAGGCTGAGCAGCAGGGCAGAAGCTCAGCCTGGTGACCCTTCCTTCTCTTGCTCTGTGAAGTTTTTGTCCCCTCACATGTAGCTGTGCTGGCTCATTTATTCACAGGGGGTTGTAAACACAGCCCAAGAGGGACAGTGATGGTGAAGAGCTTCATGAGATGCCCTTGCTCAAGGTGAGTTCCTCTCTGAATGCCTAATTTCTGAAAAACTTTTTTGACAACAGGAATTACCTGCAGATGCTGATTTCAAATCTGCATTGCAATCTGCAAGGCAGTAACAAATGAGTTCCAGGAATATTCCACAAGTCCCTTGCCACCAGAGCAGAGCTTTCACTTGCAAACTGTTAAGGTTGAAACAAGTCCTTTTAAATGCCATTATTTTAACCCCTTTTATAACATTTTAACTCATTTTCTCAAGATATTGGCACACAACAATTGTGGTATTACTCAAATGGATAGATGTAAAAATGCAACAGCCAAATTGCTGAGAGAACTTCATCCCCCATTTAACACCCCAATGCACCTCTTTGGTGCCTGCCTTCTCTTTAGCTTTGGCCTATCCCCACACCAGAAAATGAATTAACGAAGAAATTTTCATTTATTTTTTTTTCTTCTGGCAAGGTCAATTCAGTCATTTGCAGCAATAATTCCAGGTGCTCTGATCTCCTCCTGTGTGAGTCCACCAGACCCTGCTGGTGCAGGTCTGAAGGGATAATTAAAGCAGCAGAATCTGTCATTATTCTGCACGAGCTTCATGTCAACAGCCAATATGGTCACGAGCATGGAAAGTGCAGGGGAAGCTTGAGATGGAGCTTTACTCATGGCTGGCTGAATAACAAAGTCCAATAACACAAATAACACATTGACAAGTGCTGATTCACAAGCATTTATCACGCTGTTTCTAGGACTGTTTTCCACCTCCAGTTTATTTTCCAAATGGGATTCCTCTCAGTTGCCATCATTCTCTTCTTTATGTGGCTGTGTTACTGACCCTGCTCGAGTTATGTGTTTTGACATTTGACAGCAGGAAACTGATAATATATTAACCTTAACTCTTCCCTTGGCACTCATGCATGCACGGACAATTTTTGAAACAATACATAGCTTGAGATTTTTCAGCCTGTGTAGCCTCAGAGCAGGGAAATGAAAGATGACCTCCATGCCCCTTCCAGGTTCTGCTCCTAACAGATTTGTTCTACAGCTTAAGATACACTAAAAATCTTTCTAAGCTGGAGTAACCAGAATTTTAAGAGTTGAATTTTCCTGCCGTGCAATTAGGGTTATAGTTTAATTTAATTTCTTCTTAAACCTGCTGGGTGTTTCATCCCAGTGGGCTGTGGCTGTGTGATCCTTTCAATATCCTGCTTGGCAGAGGCACAGAACTAGAAAGAATTACAATAATGCAAGGAGATGATAGCAGTAGTCCTGCCCACACTTTGATGGCCTGATATTGTATATTTTTGTGCATTTTACTGCACAAATATGCACTGCCAAAGTATGGCATCCCAGAACTGGAAATAATCAGGTACTATCAATGCAGTCTAAAACCAGGCAGTGTTTTAAGGCCCATGAACAGTTATGTTCTCTCCCAAGTGGAATTCTCATATTCATCAAACGCTCCAAACATCTTTTTACAATTCATAACACAAAGAAAGAACCAGTTCTGTTCAGTATCAGCCACTCACTGATATAAGGGGGAAAGAGATCAGGGAAATAAAACCAGTTCTTCTTCATATCTGGCAAGGGTAGAGCATATTCCTGGCACTGTGTCAGGGATAAAACAACACATTAATCCAGGGTGAGGAGCTGGAGACACAGCTTCCCCTAGGAAATGCTTGCTTAGGAACACAAGCAGAAGAAATTTGGATCCGTGGTCATTTTTTCACAGGCATGAATTAAGTGATTTCCCTGCCCTGAGAGTCTTTATCTCAGCAAAACCATAAGTCCAACGTCAGGACTGATCTGCTGTTAAATTCACATGAGGAAACCTTGCTGCACGATGGTGGGCAGAGACAGCACTGACACAATCTGAAATTAAGATTGAAATTAAATAATGGGGTGTGGTAGCATCAGAGGGCAACAGGCTCTTCTAGTGTCTGTGCAGGAAGGAGCAAGAAAGGTGCTCCACAGCACAGCTGGGATGACACTGGAATGCTCTGCAGGCCTGGCCCCACCTGGGAAAGGGACATGGAAAGGACATGGAATGGGACATGGAAAGGGACAGGGAAAGGGACATGGAAAGGACATGGAAAGGACATGGAAAGGGACATGGAAAGGGACATGGAAAGGGACTTGGAAAGGACATTGAAAGGGACATGGAAAGGGACTTGGAAAGGACATGGAAAGGGACTGGGAAAGGGACATGGAAAGGGACTGGAAAAGGGACTTGAAAAGGGACTTGGAAAGGGACATGGAAAGGGACTTGAAAGGGACTTGAAAAGGGACATGGAAAGGGACATGGCAAGGAACATGGAAAGGGACAGGGAAAGGGACATGGAAAGGACATGGAAAGGGACTAGGAAAGGGACATGGAAAGGGACTGGAAAAGGGACTTGAAAAGGGACTTGGAAAGGGACATGGAAAGGGACATGGAAAGGGACAGGGAAAGGGACTTGAAAAGGGACTTGGAAAGGGACTTGAAAAGGGACATGGAAAGGGACATGGCAAGGGACTTGGAAAGGGACATGGAAAGGAACATGGAAAAGGACATGGAAAGGGACATGGAAAGGGACATGGAAAGGGACATGGAAAGGGACATGGCAAGGGACTTGGAAAGGGACATGGAAAGGAACATGGAAAAGGACATGGAAAGGGACATGGAAAGGGACTTGGAAAGGAACATGGAAAGGGACTTGGAAAGGGACATGGCAAGCCCAGGGAATGCTGGATGAGCTGTGGTTGGTATTTAGGGTTTGGTGTTTGCTGCGTGGCAGCACAAGGTGCACTCCTTGGGCCCTGCTCCTGCTCCCAAAGCAGCGCCTGGAAAGGGACCAGACCCTCCCCCAAACCCCCCTCTGCAGTCTCACCTGGGGATTGGCACACCAGGCTCAGGAAAATGGGGAAAAATTTCATTCCTCCTGCAGGTAAAGGGGCTCAAAAAGGAGACGATCTAGGAATGTTGTGCTGCTATGAGATACTGTCTATAATTAAGCAAAAAAATTATAATTTTTATTAAGTTTTATAATTAATTATAAAAACCATTTTTTTTTTCCTTTAAAGCACTTCACATTGCCACCTCTGATGTGCTTAAAGGAGTACTGATACTTCACTGGTGGCATTTCAAGTTTGTCTGTGAATAATTTTCTGTATTTTTTCTACTGAAGACTTTGCAAAATTTGCCTGAGAAAGGGACGAGGCTAAAACAAATGATAGTTTCTTTCCCCCAGTATTACAAGGAAAAAAAAATCCAGTCTCACTCGTGCTATCAGTGTTTGCTGTGTGGTAGAAGAAGCGATACATGTGTGGCTTCCACATCACATTTACATGTGTGGCTTCTACATCACATTTACAACTGGAGGAGATCTAAATCTCAAGACTTTAAATTTGCCTCTTTCAATTTGCCACTTTTAACGCACACAGCTTTCCCTTCCTGTGGCAGGAGCAACAGGGGCACACAACAGCAGGCTTTTACACTCCATCCCTTAACCCCGTATGGTGAGCTCCAAAAATTAACCAGTCTCCCACACTGAGGCAGCTGCTATGGTTATAAACGTGGTGGGTGTCTCGTGCCAGAGGCTTGGAGAATCAAAAATCAAAAGTCAGGCTCCAGCACCCATGGGATTGCCCCAAACACGACTGAAGTGGGTGCACTGTGTTGTACTGCCCCACTGAAAAGGATCCATGCGGGCCCCAAATCCCACCAAGGCTGCTGGAGAGCCCCTTTCCCTTCTGTGGTGTCTGGTGTGGGTTCTTGTGAGCAAATCACCTTTTCCTTTCCTGATCCCTGCTCCTTCTCACCCCACCCTGACCCAAGCTGGCCTGAAGGGAGTGCACCAAAGGAAGAGCATCTCGCCTTGGCTCTGCTAATGCCTCCCCTGGGAGAGCAGGGGCAGCCTGGGAGGTGGTCACATCATCCAGAGCTCTGTTCCTCAAAGCCCCAGCTCCTGAGGGCTTGTTTGGATGGGGTGGGGCGACTGAATTTCACCGGACGTGCCACAAACGTGCCGGGCACGGATCAAAGTGAATAACTGGGCAGGGAGCTGCTGTGTGCCAAGCAAATGGGCTGTGGAGCAGCTCCGCTCGGGATGCAGGGAGTGAAATGAGCAGGGCAGGAGCCTGGCTCCTTTTAACGCCTTTATTAAAAGATCAGCTCAGAACGGGGGCCCGAGGGGTCGCGCACCCCGCTGCTGCTCCCAGGGCCGGCGCAGAGGAGGAGGATTTCAGCTCTGTCACACACACGGCACAGCTGGGGCTGCCGCCCTCACGGGAGTCCATGGGAAGACATGTTGTGGTTCCAAGTCTAGGGTTTTTGTTCTAGCTAATTTCGAGATGTTAAAAATCTTTAGGGGTGTTTAGGAGACAACTGCACATTGTTCTTCATCTAAGGGCGTTTAAATCTTTCAATTTGGTGCTGGCTCGTTGTTTCAGGAGCTTGTTTTGCTGCTCTGTATGAACTGTCTCTCAATTTGCATACAGGCCGACATCACTGTTCTCCCTTTCAAGTCCCGGCCGCCATTTTGGGAAGCAGCAGAGGTGATTCCCGATGGAAAAAGGGTTATTGACAACATTAACTTATTAACTTTAAGTCATTAATAACAAGTAACTTAGTTCATTAACTTTACAACTTAATAACAGGTAACTTATTAACTTTACAACTTAGGCGTTGAGATTTCTTAGTGTTTTATTCCTAACAAGGAGCAGCCGAGGCGCAGCCCGGTATTCCTTGCCTCATGCTGGACTGCCACATGCCTCAAGACCAGCAAAACGATGAGGAGCGCGGGGTTGTTTCATTTTGCTGTCCAGCGTGGAAAACTCTTCAAGCACGTGGAAAACTACAGGAACCTCCCAGCATCACTTCTGAGGCTGCTAAACCCAAAGGAGCCTGGGCTAAAGCAGGCACGTTCATGCTCTAACGGGATCATCACAATCTCTCCATGGCAGAGCAGCCGGCTGCAGATTCCCGTGTGCTGAGAGTTTGGGCAGAAAATGAAGAAGTCGTTCTAGTGAGCAATTTGGGGAGGTAAATGTAGGCCCTGAAATCTGCAGTTAGAAACCCTCTCCTCTCCCATCATGACGCTGAACAAACAAACGCTGGTTTATTCGCTCCTGGGTGGGTGGGTTTTGATCTAATTGTGACCAGGGGAGTTTGACACCAGACTCAGCCGGAGCAGGAAAGGGCTGTCCCTGCCCCGGGGTTACAGATTTACACATTTGCAAAGCCTTTGGAATTGCCCGTTATTCAGAGTGGCTGCACAGCTGGGTAACTGCCCCCTTTTCCTTGCTGGCTTCCGTGGGTGTCCATTTGTTTTCCAGATGGCACCTCTGTCCATCTCCAAGTGGTGCCTTTCTCCTGGTTTTACAGAGTTGGAATTGGAAGGGCACATTTCAAATTTCCATGAGGAAAAAGATTTCCACCGCCCTACATTTCAGTCTGAGATCCGTAGTTGTAAATCAATGATTGATTTGCCAAACTTCTTTTAACTCGATAACAGAGGGGAAAAAACATCTTAGTGGAGCAGGCACTGAGAATAATTACCTATTCTCCTCCACACATGAAGTATTTATAATCAAATCATCCAGCTTTGTCCATTCAAAGCAGCAGAAATGCCAATGGATTCTATAAGAAATATTCATGAAATGTCATCCTTTAAATTTTCATCAAAATCTGGGTAGATTGTTAACATTCAAAAGATAAGGCCCACCTAAGCTTAACTGCTCATCCAGAAGAAAGCAAGAAATAAAATAAAGGAACATTTTAATATCGTTCATTAAAAAAAAAACAAAAACAAAAACAAAAAACAAAAACAAAAAA
>VZSE01010539.1:2697495-2748618 GCA_013398275.1 Promerops cafer | reverse complement strand
AAAAAAAAAAAAAAAAAAAAAAAAAAAAAAAAAAAAAAAAAAAAAAAAAAAAAAACAAAACAAAAACAGCAGACCTTGAAATGAAGAATGCTTTTTCCCTTGTGTAAAGAAATGAAGACTTCAGGAACCTAACTGTACATGGAGATATATTAAACAGAGACAACAGCTGTTGTTCAAACAGAAATGTATAATCCTTAGAGCAGAGAAGCTCTTTACATAGAATAATTTAACATCATGCTCATATACCAATAACCAATAGAAGACAGAAGGCTAATTAATAAGAGAACCACGCAACTTCCAGCCGAAATGTATAAATAGCGAAAAGCTTTAACAGTTGTGCTGGATTTGTGGACTACCGGGGGATGGGGAAGGACTACATTTCCCACAATGCCGCGGGGCGAGCGCTCTCGCGAGAGGCGGCGGAAGCGGCGGGGCGCGGCCCGGAAGTGGAGCCGCCGCTGGAGCCACCATGGCCGAGACCGACCCCAAGAGCGTCCAGGACCTGACGGCCGTGGTGAGGGGCCGGCGGGCCGGGCACGGGCTGCAGCGGCCTGGGAGAGGGAGGAAAGGAGGGAGAACCCCTTTCCTGGGTGGGGCTTGGAGCAGCCTGCTCCGCGGAAGGTGTCGCTGCCCATGGCAGGGGGTGGAAGGAGATGGTGCCTTCATCCCAAACCATTCCATGACACCCGAAAAGGTGCCCCCGTGGGATTAACAGGACCATGGAAGCTGCTGTCGAACACGCGCGGTTTCTAGATCTTACAAATGTTTCCTGTAAGAGTCAGTTCACCTTGTTATACAGATATTTCAGTACCATTTTCACCTGTAGATATAATTATACTGCAGGGTTTTGAGCTTAGCAGTGAAAGAACAGTGTATTTATTACATGAGTTTGGGTGACAGCCTCTGAAGGAAATAAAACATTTCTTTCCTGTTCTATCAGGTGCAGACATTGCTCCAGCAAATGCAGGACAAGTTTCAAACTATGTCTGATCAAATAATTGGAAGAAATATCCTTTTCTAAACTCAGATGGGTGCAGGACTACAAGTGTCACGAAGTCTGTTTGCCATTGGGGTTTGTAAGATAAATTTGAAGTGGCCATGAAGATGTAATGGTAAAAATGATTAAACTATGTTACCCAGTTCTAGAGGAATGTTATCCACTTCCAGTGCTGGGCCTGGGGAAGGAAGGACCTGGAGCTGCTGCAGAGAGCCCCAGGGTCATCAGGGGGATGGAGCAGCTCTGCTGGGAGCAAAGGCTGGTACAGCTGGCATTGTCCAGCCTGGAAAAGTAACACTTCAAGGCGACCTAACTGCAGCCTCCCAGTGCCTGCAGGGAGCCCACAGGAAAGATGGAATGGGACTGTTTATACCAGCCTGGAGTGACAGGATGGGTTCAGATTGAAAGAGAGCACGGTTAGAGGGGACATGGGCAGGAATTGCTCCCTGGGAGGGTGGGCAGGCCCTGGCACAGGTGCCCAGAGCAGCTGTGGCTGCCCCTGGATCCCTGGCAGTGCCCAAGGCCAGGCTGGGCAGGGCTTGGAGCAGCCTGGGCGAGTGGCAGGGTGGGCTGAGAGGGGCTGGGGGGTCCCTGCTGAGGTTCCCTGAGGCCAGGCAGTGTCCTTGACCCCCGGGCAGTCGATGACATGAGCTGCCGCATCGACGACCTGGAGCGCAACATCGCCGACCTCATGATGCAGGCGGGCGTGGAGGAGCTCGAGGGGGAGAACAAGACCCCGGCGTCCAACAAGGGTTAAAGTAAATTCCTCCTTGGCCCTGGAACAAGCCCCTTCTTGGCCTTTGGAATTACTGGCTGTAACACAGAGGGGGCTTTTGCTTGGTGTGGGAGCTGTGCGGAGCGGGCTTACATTGTGCTGGAGAGAGAGAGCGTGGCCAGGGAAGGGAACGGAGCCCCAGGAGCTGCTGAGGGGGCTCAGCCTGGACAAAGGAGGCTCAGGAGGGACCTTCTGGCTCCCCAAAACTCCCTGACAGGAGGGGGCAGCTGGGGGGGTCGGGCTCTGCTCCCAGGGAATAGCAGGATGAGAGGGAACGGCCTCAGGCTGGGCCAGGGAGGGTCAGGTTGGACATCAGGAGGGATTTCTCCATGGAAAAGAGAGATTTCTTCATGGATTTCATGAAAGAGAGGTTGTTTCATGGGATTTCTCCTTGGAAAGGTGTTCAGGCTTTGGAAGAGACTGCCCAGGGAAGCGCTGGAGCCCCCGGGGCTGCTGAGGAGTAACTGTCCTTCAGGTGTAAATTCCTCCTGTGTGTCATCCAGGAGCTTGCAGGGAGTAGTGACTCCCACACAGCTGCCAAGCTGCAGGTCCTGCCTGTGTGGAAGGCAAGCCATGTCCCAGGGCACTGCTCCCTGGAGAAAGAGATTTACTGAAAGATAAATTGTGTATTCTGTTACCTGTTCTTACAGCATTTCTGATTGCTAACTTGCCCCTATGTTACAGTGGGCCTGTGTTTGGAACAGATATATTCTTGCTTGTTAAGGTATCTATTTTTGTGTTACCTTATTAAAAATATAAATTACTACTGGCTTCATTGCCCTCAGTGTCATTTCCATTAGCCTGAACCCCACAAATTAAAATCTCTGATGAGCATGATTCTCTTAATTCTCAGTAATCTCCTTTCTTATTATTTTTCCCCCAACAGGTTGCCAACAATTCAAGATAAGTCACGGAAGATAACTTCTTTTTTTCTACAAATCCTTGGAATTAAAGAATGGCTTTTTGCAACTCCAGTGTGTGAAAGCATTTTTATATTGTTACAGAGCTTGCATTCCTAATGTACATTGTATAGTTGGGGTAGGGTAGTTTCTATTTTGATTTGTGTACTGTAATTTCACTTTTTGAATTCTTGTTACGAGGATCACTTGGTTGTGTTATTAAAACACAGATCTTACGGATCTCAACTCCTGGGTGTATTTTTTTGTGGAGTCACTTTTTTCTCTTCCCTGTACTTTTCTAGATGTTTCATGTTTGATAGCTCAGCATTTAGTGACTCCCACCAAATGGGAATCTTGCTTTGTCCTACGTGAGTTTGTGGAGTGAAGCACAAGATTGAAACTTAATTAATTGCATTAATTGTAGCTCTGAGCATCAGGCACTCACTAGTTGAGGATTGTGTTGACTTTCATACATGTAATAAAGGTGATTTTTGGAAACAAGAGACACTGAGCATCAAAATCATCTCTTCTACTCCTGATGTTCCCTGAGCTGTGTGTTCCTGGAGCAGCAACCAGAAATGCAGATTTACCATGAGAGAGCTCTGAGCAAGCACTGCCACCCCGAGCTGGGACACCTGGGCAGACAAGGAACAGTCTCACTGTGGGGTTGGAGGTTTTTAACACTGCTTTGACACTCTGGCATTGCCTTTGATCAATAACTGGGACTGAAGGGGACTGGGATTGATGCTGGCCAGAGCAGGGCTGGGATTGTGGGAATGTCTGTGTGGGGGTTTCCAGTGGGAATCACTGCCTGGTTGGACACAAAAGTTTGCTAACAAAGCAGTGATACACCAGGAACAAAAAAGCAGAGAATCCAGGTGGATTTTTGAAGCCTTGCTTCTCTTGGAAAAACAACTTCAAAATATTTGATTTAGAGAAGTGTTTGCTTTTCTAATCATACCCACATCTTTGGGCCTGGAGTGTGTATTTATTACATTTTGGCCATGGAAGGTGTATTTGGGAGAGTCTGTCCTGTGTCACTTGTGAAGAAAAATGACCAATGTCAGCTATTCCTGACAATCATTGCAATGCTCCTCCAGCTTCAAATGCAAATTTCAGCAAGCACTAGTGGCAGGCAGCAGTTGCAGGTGGACCACACTTAAACTGCTCCTTAAATGCCACCAAATTAGCACTTGAGTGCTGTGAAGGCAATATGACAGGTCATTTTTCCAAACTCACTGTAATAAAAGCTCATAATAACGGGGGAATTTTGTGAACATGAGAAATGTATCAATATATACTTGTAATACCAGCCTTAGGTCCTTTGTAATGTCATTTCAAAAAAAAATCTAATAAACGGTTGTGTGGTAACAAATAGTCAGGTCATGTGTGTTGAAGCACAATCTAGCATAAGTATATAATTATGTGGGAGATTTTATTTAGTTGTAAGTTATAAAAAGACTTTAGCACAGCTGCTGCTCACAGGATAGTCTAAAAATCCAGGTGTGCTCTGGATAATAAAAAGGTGATGATGCATGCTCTGTCAGACCTGGACTTCAGCAGCTAGTTAGAATATAGGAAATTATATTAAAGTGGATAATCATTCTGTATGATGTTTGTACATGTACATTCTCTCATTATATATAATGTATAAATCCTCATCTGGCTGTGTTCCTCCTGGGGCACAAAGGGTCATTGCTGAATTTGCCTGCCCCCTCCCCTGTGCAGCAGCAGTAACCCTGCTTTCCTCAAGTTTATTCTGGCACAATAACTTCCAGGAAAATTATTTCAGCTTTAAGAAGCAGCTGTATTTTTCCAGTCACTGGAAGGATTCCAGTCGTTGTTCAATAAGGATATTTTTCCCTCATGAATTTAACACTTCACTGATTTTAACTGCTGTTCCCTGCACCTACTCTGGATTTCCATGACCATCCTCTTCCAGCCCTGCTTCTCTTCCCCTCTGAGCCTTCAGAGCCCCACTTCAGCTGCTCCTGAGGACAGAGCCGTGGTTTCCAAACTGCCTCCAGCTACCTACAAAGTGCAGATGCTCTTTCACAGAGGATCTGTGTCAGGAACAGCAAACAGAATCAGGGTTTTTCTGTGACAGAAATTAGGAGCGACCTAATGCGAGTCTTCAGCCACAGATTGTGCAGGCAATCTTTAACAGCAGTGCTGTTTGTGAATGCTGCAATGAGAAATAAGTCAAATATCACAGGAGCTGTGTGGCCTGTGTATTTTGCACTGGGCAACACAAATAAATTTGACACCGCTGTTTCATCTCTTCTGGTGTCTTAATGCCTGCCTTTATAGCAGGAATGTTGCTCTGGGCAGAGGAGCAGCATTCTAATAGATGCACGTTTTGAAACACTTTGGCCTACTGATAAACGATCCAGAATTACGACATCCTTAAGAGGATTTTTCATTTCATCTCTGCCCCAAAGACAATGTGCAGTAGATAAGACTGCAGACTCAGCTTTCAGCCAGCAGCATCTGGTGCAGGCACTGAACGAAGCTGGTGAGAGGCAGCGACACCTGACCTGTGACAGCCCCTGCACGAGCCAGCTTTGGAGCCTCCCTTGCACGGGCTGAGCCCAGGCCCCTCAGGGCCAGGCAGGTGTCAGTGCCTTGTGAAAAACGAGGCTCACTTCTGGTGAAATAGAAAAGGTTTAATAAGAATAAAGACAATAGGAGACAGACATAAAGCAAAGGGTTAATACGTCCAGGTGCCGTGGCATTCAGCCAAGAAGCACACCTTGACTCCGAGAAGCATTCCCTTATATACGTTTTTACCAATTCCCCCCCTTCTTTCATCCTGTAAATCAGCATTTTCTTATCTTCTTCTCTAAGTCTGCATCTTATGTTGCTGGTCTGTGCATTGTTCTGATCAATAATTCTCTTCTCCTGTATTCAACTGTCATTTCTATCCGGACAGATGGATCTCCTGTTTATTTTGTACTTCTCTGAGTTAGCAAAAGCTTTTCTTCACATCCTGCTATTTCTAAGCTTTGTCAGCAACAAAAGAAACTATATTCATACCATAAAGTTTTTCAACATTATACATATAGCATTCACTTCAGCATTAGTGAAAATCCAATAATATAATACATGCTCATAACATATAGTTAGGGTTACATGCATTAACTTATTCATTATTCAAACATTTCTTTCAGTTTGGCTGTCACAGTAGTCTATTGCTTTCCGAGTCTTCCTGTCTTAGCTTATCATCAATAAATTTTGGGTGACTTGTTTTCACACTCTCCTTGAGAAGAGTTATGTGTCTTCCTCCCCTCTTCCGGGCATTTCCTCCCATCTGCTATTCTGGTTTGTGTTACTGTTACCACATGGATAAGTCAGGAAAAAGATAACCCTACATATTTTAGTCACACAAAGGACCCACACAGCTAGCAATACATACTTAACTTCCGAGTTACAAACGACCAAAATCATAATTTAGACTAGATTTAAATACTTATCAATAACATACAAATGCAAAAGCCAACCTTATTATATGTGTTTAGAACAGCCTGCTGTGGCACAGAGGAATTGCTGGACTCCATCCTGCCACTCTGGTTTGGGCAGGGAGCCTTTGTGCCACCTGTCCTCTACATTTGCCCTCTCAACACCCCAGGAGGGTCCCCTTGGTTCCCTTCCTGGGGTGCCGGAGCCGCGGGGAGTTGCTCTGCCCGAGGTTCCGATGGGCATCAGATGTAACCTGCCTGTCCCCCCAGCCCTGGGGCTCTCGCTGCCTCTTCCTCCAGACTCCAAAGCTCTTGGGGTCCAGTCCCTCCCGCTGTAAACACCTTTGGCACCGCCTTCCCCAGGGAAATCACGTCCATTCTACAGTGTGGCTGGGAAGCAGCTGTGACCACAGCCAGAGACGCTGACCAGCATTCCTCTGTGTTACACCTGCGTCTGCGGCTCTCCTGGACGTGTCCACACGGAATTACTCCGGGAAACGCTTCCCTTTTCCCAACTTTCTAGCAGAGGGTGCCTTCTAGTGGCGCAGTCCCTGCGAGGAGCAGCGCTGCTCGGATTAATTACTCGGTTACCTTTAATGAGGGGTCGGGTGCTGGGGCTGTAGCGAGCCACACGCTGCTGACACGTGGGGATTGCACGAGGCGCCGAGGATTGTTTACAATTAAGAAAACGAAGAGGATGCACAAATCGCTTCCTGGGCTTTAAGCCTCGCTGTTTTGAAAAGACCTAACGCTTGCTGAGATATTTTTTTTTCTCACTCCGATGTAGAGTCAATGAAATTAAATTAGGAAAATAAAGAATGAGAATAGATAGTTTACCTCTTATAAACACTCTGAAATCAGAAAGGTTAGCCAGGAATTGTCTCTCTGAAAAGTGTGCATTTAATAATAGAATGTTCTCTTTTACGATGTTTTGCTGCAGACCTGACATTTTTATTTATGAATTTGTGTCCAAAGGAAGGATCTCATCCTCCACCTCTGAATTCCCCCGAGAGCTTGGATCAGCCTGCCAGTGCTGCACAGCCTGGAGTGTTCAGCAGAGGTGTCCCTCTGTGTGCAGCAGCACGTTCTGTCACACGTGGTGTCCGGTGGACAAAGTTGGGCCAGATGCCATCTCCTGGCACGGGGATGTTCCCATCCCAGGTGGGTTGTGGACAGCACCTGTCTGGTGTCCTGCCAGCTGCCATCTCCAGCTGCTCGGGCTCCAAGTATTCCACCTGCAGAGCTCCTCCAGTCTGACCTTTTCCTCCTCAGACCAAATCCTTAGGTCCTTATGAATATGAGAATATGAATTTCCCAATCAATGAAACTTTCTGATTTCACTTGTTTCTCTTACAGAAGTGTTTTGTTTTGAGGACCAGCTCCCTGTCTCTTTAAAGCACAGTGAAAGTGTCTCTTTAAAGCTTTTTGCATTTTAACCTCCACAGTGGAGGAAATCACTGAACTCAGCTGCTCTCTATCCACTGGGACAGAAACATCAGTTCCTTAAGAGCAACACAAGAAGGTTTCCAGGAGGATTTTATTTGTTTGATTATTTTTACATGTACTTCAAGAAGTCAGGAGGCCAAGGATATCCGGGACAGAGATCCTTTTGGAAATACTTTACTTTTGGAAAATTAAATCAACCGATAAGACAGAAGAAAAAGAGACCAGGTTTAGGACACGAGGTTTGCTGGCTTTTAGGCAATTAAAACCCCAGGGGTGAAGCCTGTGTGTGATGTGCCCATGGCCTGAGCTCTGCTGTGTGCCACACGCCAGTGGCAATAAAAGGAGGGGTCATTTCCTTCCCAAGAGGCTGCTCAGCTGCAGAACAGCAATTCCTTTCCTTTGCCAGCTGCTGTAAAACAGGAGAAGTTTTGTGTCATAGAGCAGGTGCCCAATTCAGTTTGACTGTGAGAGGCTGAACCTCAGGCAAATCCTGTCTCCAAAGCATTTGCACTCTATAAGGTGTTCCATAGAGGTAGAAGGGTATTATAAAAATTCAGAGCACAGCAACAGTTAAATATCTAAGGCCTGGTCTATCACTGATCTTCGCAAACAATTTAATCTGCAAGGATTGGTTCAGTGGGGAAGAGCCCAGAAAGACTTTTCGATGCTCATCACCAGCCTTGTTAGAAAAAATAATGTGAATTTCTTCCTGGCTCTACAGGACAGTGCATTTAATGCAAATGACTGGTCAGCAGAGATAAAACAACCTGAATGCTTGCTGGTCTAAATTCCTGCTGAGAAACACGAGTACAGGCCCTCAGTCATGTAATAAAAAAAAAATATCTACTTCCAAGAGCAGGAGAGTGATTGTTAATGAATGTTAATGTGATATAAGGGGGGAAAAGCAACCCAAAAAAAAGGACAGCAGCCCTTCTGCTACGGAACTCAAGAAACAACATAAATCAGACCAAATGTTCTTAAAAAATGAATGGGACTGCAAATGTTGAAATTAATGACAAATGAATAGAAGCTTTGAAAATCTGGTTTTAAACGTTCTTAACTGTATTTTCATGCAAGATCTTCACATTAACATTGGGTTTTTTTGTTTTTTTTTTTTTTTTTTTCAGGCCAGAACCACTTTGAAATAAAAGTTAAGGTAGAAGTTCAGACTTTTCTCCTGAGCAGCTGTGACCATGAAGTTTGAATTGCTTCACAGAGGTCCCGGACATGATCAAGGTTTCCTCCCCCACATTCCTACTAAAGACACTTTGGGATTCAAGGGGATTGATGAGTTTGATTATTAGTGCTGCTCATTAGCAAGAAATGTCGGAAATTGGAGTCCTTGCACAATAAATCTCCTGTTAAATTCCATTTTGAGGAATCAAAAAATCTTCAAAATCAAAACTTCTAAATCAACAGGCATCAGCGAAATATGTTTAGCAGAATGACACCACCTGCCATTTCTAATTTTTTAATCATCTTTCCAGTGTTTTAACCAAGAACTTGGTTACAAATGCTGACAATTGCCACTACAAATTTTGATTTTCTGCTCTCTGAATAGTGAGGAGCACAAAGAAATAAAGCACAGGTTTAAGTCTCAGTTTTTTCTCATTACTGAGCTTGTGAGATGTGTTCCCAGATTCAGCCTCTCCTGGGAGGGGATGTGGGCACTGCTGGCACGGACATGCCCTGAGTGCTGCACTTGGCACATGTGGAGCTGGAGACAGGGCTCCTGCAGGGGAGGATGGGGTGAATGCCTCGGAGTGGAGAAGACAAACCCGTCCCTTTTCCTGTTTATCCATAGTCCCTTTATGTCCCAGAGCTCTTCCCTCTGAGGCCCAGAGCAGCAGAGTCACAGTCACAGAATCCCAGGATGGTTTGTGTTGAAGGGACCTTAAAGCTCATCCCATTCCACCCCTGCCACGGGCAGGGACACCTTCCACCATCCCAGGGTGCTCCAAGCCCCATCCAGCCTGGCCTTGAAGATTCTTGTTCTTCCAAACATGAAATTTATGGAGCCCTGTGTTCTTCCAGAGTAACAAAACAACAAACTGAATGGAAATTTCTTCTGTCTTTACACATTTGTAGCCTCGTCAATCCAGAGTGTTTTAGAAAATCCTGCTCCACCCCCTTGAAAGCACTGAACAAAGTCACTGCTTCACACATCACACAAAATTAAAAACAAATTTATTGAACCCGAGGCGTATTTAAAAACCAGGAGGCTTTTCATGCCGTAAGTTATTTTAAAACATCTTTGAAACTACTCTGCAGGCTGGAGTTAAACAATTAAAATGCATAATCACATTTAAAAAGCAGCAACAAAAATGTAAGTCATTTTGTCACAGAGGCTGCTCCAGCGTGGTTTGATTATTTAATGTTATGCTCCAAAACCAATTTATACCCTATACCCTTGATCTCTGTTTCAATTTCAGGATGTTAATGCATGCACCATTGCTGTATTAGCTGATAGGGCAGAACAAATACTTCAGAAAAAAGTCATGATTAGAATTTGAAATCTCTCTCAGCCCTGTTTAATCCCCAAACGTTCTCACCTCGCTGGCTTTCCCTGCTGCTTTTGCCCACTGGAACCCCATGTTTTATACCTGGAAAAAATGATTATTTAACATAAGTACCAGATGAATGCAGAGCTCCACGGGGAGGATGGAGGTGCCACGACTGTTAAAAGTTGCCAGGCATCAATTAAATCTCTTCAAGCTGATCTGTCACCAGCAGCCTGTGTGTGTGGGCAGGGAGAGCAACCTCCATGCCCCAGAAATCCTGGGATCCAGACAGCTGAGGCTGCCAGGGATTTCTGCTCATTCTCCTCTTTTCCTGCAAAGCCTCCTCCTTGTGTGGCTGTGCCCAGCCCTGGGATGAGCAGGAACCAGGGCTGGGGTCACTGGTGCAGGGTTTGCAGCCCCTGGGCTCTGTTCTTCCCCTGGATAAACACGGAGCACTCAGGCAGGGTGGATGGTTCTGTATTCCCAGCACTGGCAAGGCAAGGAGGGAAATTCGTGGAGAAGCTGCTTTGTAGGGATTTGGCTGGCAGGCAGTGCTAGCACAGGGGTTGCCATGCCTGTGTCATTAGTGCTGCATTAATTGCCTGTGTAAAGCCCACAAAGTGATTCATTACCTTCTCCTGTCCCAGACACTCTGTGTATAAACAGAGTCCAGAATTGGAATCTGCATTCCCAAGCATCCCAGCCCGAGCCCTTCCCAGCAGAGGGATGGAGCACACACCTGTGCTCCTGCAGGAGGGAACTGAGCCCTTTCCCAGCAGAGGGATGGAGCACACACCTGTGCTCCTGCAGGGGGAACTGAGCCCTTGCCCCACAGAGGGATGGAGCACACACCTGTGCTCCTGCAGGGGGAACTGAACCCTTCCCCAGCACTGGGATGGAGCACACACCTGTGCTCCTACAGGAGGGAACTGAACCCTTTCCCAGCACTGGGATGGAGCACACACCTGTGCTCCTGCAGGGGGAACTGAGCCCTTCCCAGCACTGGGATGGAGCACACACCTGTGCTCCTGCAGGGGGAACTGAGCCCTTGCCCCACAGAGGGATGGAGCACACACCTGTGCTCCTGCTGCAGCTCTCTGCTCGTGTCCTTCCCAAATTCCCTCACAGGGATATTTCTGGGAGGCCCAGGGAGAAGGGAGACAGTGAATCCCTGGCTCACATGCCAGCTGGGTTAGACACAAGTCTTTCCCCTTCAAACAGAACACGTAGGTGGAGTCCAGGGCCAGGCAGCCACGGGGCAGTGCCCCTTTCAGGGAGCAGAGGGACTTGCACTGGAACTGGGGTTTACGAGGCCTCGGAGAAGGCAGAAGTGATGTGTGAAGCTCCACAGTGGCACATCAATGACCTTTTCTATGTCTGCAGCAGGGCTTTCTCAAAACCCCTGCTGAATAAGCCCGATTCCTATGAAAAGCAGCAGAAAATTTGGAGGCAGCTTTGCCAGGAACTAAGTGAGCAGATATTTTCACTGCAAACTCCAAATTCACTCTTAAAGGCTGCCTGGTGTTTATGTAATGAATCTTCACTCTTAGGGCAGAAAGCTTTCATTTTTGGTATCAGTTAGTCTTTTTCTCACTGATTTACAGCTTGTCTCAGAAAAGGATGGAAATATCTCCCTACAGCAACCTCTCAAAACCCACAGAAACAAGTGGCTCACTCTTGAGAGCGACATCCATGTATTTTCCAAGGGAGCTTTGCTGAGCAGAGACTGTGACATTCTGCAAAAGTTCTGCAGTTTCTCGTGCACAAGATGGGAAGGGATGGCAAAAGTAGAGAGCTGTCCTTCAAGTGGCCTTGCCTGAGCAAAATGAACAGCTTGAGTGCCTATCATTAGCAGGCAGAACACCTCTGCAGGAGGCACACGGCCTGAAACCCTGAGAATTCTGCATGATTACAGCTAAGCAACTCCTCAAAAATCAAGCAGAAAGTTCTCCTGAGGGAGTTTATCTAGGCGAAAAAAAAGATGTTTACACTGAGGTTAGCATGCATTAACTGAGCCTGAGTAGAAAAATTGTTGTTTGGAGATAAACAGAGAGTTTCAGCTCTGGAGAGAGGAAGGGTTGAGGGCACACAGCCTCGCTGCAAGGACTGGGATGATAAATGCTGCACCCCAGGGTACTGCAAACAGTATCTGCAGCTCCAGTGTGATGGCTGAACAAGCACTCAGAGCACAGCAGAAATGCATAATTACTGGAAAATTCCTTTAAAGATGGGAGAGGCTGTGGCCATGCCACGCCAGCCAAATCAAAAACTGATTGGTTTTGTTATGTGGGGAATTGGAACTGGTAGCCACAAAGTCACCATAGCAGGGGTTTTCTAGCTTTGCTTGCTCTAATTCTATCTTTAGAATAATAGAAAACAAACTAGAAAGTGCCTGGAGAAGTCAGCTGCCCCTCAGTGTGCTCCAAAGAGTAACTATGCCATGAGGTCTGACAGTTTAGTTTAACTCTTACAGATGCTCAGTCATAGAAATCCCAGTGGGTTTGTGATCCTGGGGCACTCCAGCTTGACCATCCTCAAGGATGATGCTTGTCCTTTAATTCTTTGAGTTTTGGATGGTGCATGCCAAGGTCAAAGACCAGAAACAATGAGAAGAGGTCAAGCAGGTCGAATTTTTAATGATAAAAATGGCTCTTGTACTTTGTAGGAGATCCTACAGGTTAAGCTTTATCACAAACTAAATACACACAGTGTAATTCCCCAGAATTGTTGTACAAATGTCACTAGAAACTTTATTTAACCAAGGAATTTGGATCCATGAATAAAAACCCTTTAATCTTCACCCAAATATCTCTTGCTATTTAAACATCAGTCCATCTTACTCATTACCATGGTAAATCCTCCTCCTGTGGTGATGTGATCTGATTTGATTCCCACTGTGCTCCACTGCCTAGAACTGAATTGTCAACTGAGTGCCAAAAACATTGCTAGCACAGGAGATATTTCTATAGGTTCAGGAGCAGAAATGTGTTTTTTTCCCTGAGCAGACTGGTGCTACATTTCTATTACAGGAGCTTACTAGAGGGGAAGCTTTGCTTCAGAATGAAATTAGTCCAGATTTTTGGGAGTAGACTTAAAGCACACAAATCTTCTCCTTTAGCCATTGCTCTGATTTTACCACTTTTCAGGTGTAGCTGCTGGAACTGGTTCTCTCCTCAAGGGATCACATGGGCCAGACCCAACCTAACCTCGAATTTTGGAACAAAACAGAGCCAAACTTCCTCTCCTCTACAGCCTTTAGCAAGATACTTCCTCAACCTACAAATGTGCAGTTCCACTGGAATCAGAGCCTCCAATCCATTGATTTTTCCTGTTCCAAAGAGCAGGCACAGATTTATTGCCTGAAGGGAAGAAGTTGAGCAGCACTAAAGCATTTAGAACTATCAGTGCCAGAGCCTGTGGGACAGAAACCTCCCAGGTTACACGAACAGAGCAAATCTCATCCATTTCTCCTTTGGATGACAGGGATGTACAGCCTTTAAAAACACCCAGGACAGCACTTTTTCATTAATTAGCTATAGAAAGCCTCGGTGTTTGTTTGAGTTTGGAATCAATCTGCATTTGCTGGGGGATTTTGGCCCACCAAGTAGATTCTGTGTTCCCTTCCTCTCTCAGAACAGCTGTGATCTGTGTGTGTTTGTCTCTGTAACGGGGAAGTTTTACAGCCACAAATTCTGCAATAATCATTCACAAACTGCTCAGAGTTCAAGAGCTAGACACCTGCAGAACAGCCCAAAACCTGATGGAAATATATGTGATTTGGCTAAAGATCAGGCATTTTCTATGTACCCTGTCAAACAGTCTTCAAAATGACACAAAACCATCGAGGAGAGAGGCTGGAACGACGTGATTCCTAAATTGCTGGTGTGGCATTGTGTTGCTGTCCATTATTTACTGTCAGTGTGTTCAGCACCAGGCAGAGCCCGCGGGAGGGCTCGGAAAGCGCTGTCTTAAACAGTCAGCACGAGGATAACTCGATAAATGCACATTTCTGAGGCGGGTCCCACAGCCAGGCTCAGTCGGGGCTGTAGATGGCACTGTCCCCTCTGCAATGAAGGCAGCTCCGTGCTGAGGGAGGAATCGGGCTCTGGGATCGAAGCACAGCCGAGATCCCTGCTCCTGGTGGTCATTCGGTGCTCAGATCTGCTCCTGGTGCTCAGATTCCTGCTCCTGGTGCTCAGATGCTCATGAGATGCTCAGATTCCTGCTCCTGGTGGTCATTCGGTGCTCAGATCCCTGCTCCTGGTGCTCAGATCCCTGCTGCTGGTGCTCTTTAGGTTCTCAGATCTGCTCCTCGTGCTCAGATCCCTGCTCCTGGTGTTCATGAGATGCTCAGATCCCTGATCCTGGGCTCAGATTCCTGCTCCTGGGCTCAGATCCTGCTCCTGGGCTCAGATCCCTGCTCTTGGTGTTCATGAGAAGCTCAGATCCCTGCTCCTGGTGCTCTTTAGGTGCTCAGACCCCTGTTCCTGGGCTCAGATCCCCGCTCCTGGTGTTCATGAGAAGCTCAGATCCCTGCTCCTGGTGCTCTTTAGGTGCTCAGACCCCTGTTCCTGGGCTCAGATCCCCGCTCCTGGTGTTCATGAGAAGCTCAGATCCCTGCTCCTGGTGCTCTTTAGGTGCTTGGATCCCCTGGAGTCAGTGTCTCTGATGGCCTCAGCAGGTGGCAGGAGCCAGGGTGGCTTCCAGGCCCAATAGCCCAGCTGTAGGCTGGCTATTGACAATCTGCCTCCCCCAGTTCCTGACAAGTGGAAATTGGGCCGAGTGTGGCTGTTCATTCCCAGTCCCAAAGCCCCTGGCCCTTTCAGAGAAGTTCCCAGCCCAGCAGTGAACTGTCCTCCAGGCTGTGCTGGCTGATCTCTGGTGTGTCAGTGGTGACCCTCTGTGGGTGAAGTGACACCCCTCACATTTTCCTTGGGCTTTGGGGATGTACTTTTTGAGTCACACAATTAAACAAGTGAAGACACAACCCTTCATTTGTCCCAGCCTGCTCCTGGTGTGCTTCCCTTTTCTCAGCTTCCTTTGCTGAGGCAGTGACTCTGCCCTCCATCCAAAGGACACG
Organism: Promerops cafer; assembly: GCA_013398275.1. Lineage (NCBI taxonomy): Eukaryota > Metazoa > Chordata > Aves > Passeriformes > Nectariniidae > Promerops > Promerops cafer. Next base: position 2,733,462 of record VZSE01010539.1, on the reverse strand, counting down.
TGTCACTGGAAGCAGCCCTGTGCATCTGCCCCCCTGTTGCATTTTGGGGTCAGACTGCAGCCAAATTCCCCCTGGTGTTAAAACTGAGCAGAATGGGATCTTTTACAGCACAGCTCCAAGCCAGGACTAGGCCAAACATCAGCTATGGATAAAGACAACAATCAGAAGGGATTCTACTTATTGTAAATTGGTTGATTGAAGTATTAAATCAGTGAGAAGCTCAGCAATGAGATTGTTTTGGTGACCAAACGGGGAGCAGCATTTCTGGCCCACTCTGTCCTACAAAAATAGACAGAGAATGTTTCAAGCTTCTTTCCAAGCAAATCAAGAATCTGTATCATCTTTTTGTTCCTCTGGGAAAAAAATAAAATAAAATAAAAAATCCTCTTGTATTTTATTATCCCAGCACAAATCAAAACCAACTCACTTCCACGAGGCAGAATCAGAACAGTGTGAGGGAATAAATCCTTTATTCTGGAGGGCTGGCACTGTGAGTGAGGTGGGATGGATGGGTGCATTGCTGATGTCCTCCTCCTCCTCCCAGCTCAGGTGACAGTTTGGAATATTAAAGACCCATAACTCCAGGGGTGGTGAGACAGGGAATGCACAGAAGAAAGCCACAGATCACACTGTTATCTCACTTTTGGATGATAACAGCTTTCTGCCTTCCTACATTCACTGGAATTTCAAACTTTGTCCTGACAAACACAGGATGAGTACAATTTCTGATTACAGTGAAAGTCAAATTGATGTTGTACTTTTTACCTGCACTGTGCCACTCTCCTAACAGAATAAGTGATCAAGGGAGATGATGTTCCACCCATCATGCTGCTCCTATTTTTCCAAGCAAAGCCAGGAAAGGATGGCAGAGTCAATGTTCTTCTGCTGAGAATTCACCCCTGTTCCTCAGGGCTTTGGAGTTTCATGCCAAAAAAAAAAAAAGAAAGGCAAGCCTCCACTTCAGTTTTGAACAGGGATTTTTCAAAGTGAGCTCAGTCTGCCATGATTCTTCTCATGACACTTTCCCTCTTTTTTTTTTCCACATCAGCAACTTTCTAATAGCAACAGGGAAGAAAAGAAGAGCTCCATAAAACAGTATTAAACAAGGAGGCTCATTGGTAATTAGAGTGGGAATGGAGATGAAGGAGCACTGGGTAAAGCCTGCTGCAATGCCTCTTTGGGACATTTCAAACAGTTTTTTGAAATAACATTTCTGCCTTTCTGGAGCTAATTACACACGTGCCGCACACTGAGCAGAAGGCTAAATTAATTGGGAGAACAAAGGTAATTTGTTGTGGGTTGGAATGAGGCCATGGATGCTTTTTTTCCCTAGTGGGAGAGGAACTGATGACCTCTCCTGGGTTTGCTGTGGACAAAAGGTGGGATGCAGGGGCTGAATGTGCATCTCCACCCTCCCTGAGCCAGCCTGGGTGCCACTGAGGGGGCATTTGCAGGTGGAGAACCCCTCTGCCTTCCCTTCCAGCCCCTCTCCATCCTTCCACCATCTGGCAGTAGATTGCTTCCATCAGAGCTGCCAAATCCAGCGTGTCAATATTAATCACCAAAGCCACAGTGGAGTGTTTGTGAGGCCCACACTCATGTTGTGCCTGTCAGATTGATCATCTCCTCTGAGCTGGTTCTTCGTAAACAGCTGGAGGTTTTTAAACACCTTATTAAAATAGAATGGATCAGCAGCAGCTGGAGCATTTCAAAGATGAATGGACTTTATGCCAGCAAATACAGGACTTGCCAAAAAGCAGGTGGCAACTATAACTGCAGCTCTCTACAAGAGTGCTGCCCCTCCTGTTGCATTTATTGATCTGGACAGGCAATGCCGTGTGGGACAGGTATTGAATACTTATTTCCTTTTCCCAGCTTGTCAGAAGTTGCAAATATAAACCATGTGTTCCCAGACTTCCAGAATGTCTGCTGAAATATGAAGCAAATCAGTAATTCCTTCTTCTGATGGGGTGGGGGATGTATAATAAAAAAATCCTGCTGAACATTTGCAGAAAATCAATTTCTCTCAGGAACAAGAGAGCCTATGCTGGCAAATCTGGAAGCCTTTCAAAAAAATACACATTTCAGTTTGAGGTGTTAATGCTTTCATGTCAGAATATACACATGCAGTTGGTGTCTTTAAACTCAATTTTATTCCCCCTTGAGAAAGATTTAATTGGTCTTAAATAAGAAATCACTGTTTTACACAGCACAATCTACCACTTGATACCCAAGAATCCATGTCAGGAGTTTAAATCACAGGCAAAATACTTGCTAAGGAGCTAATATTTTGCAAATCCCCCCAGAAATATTTAAACTTCACCACTTTCCTGTCCAGCAGGACAGGGTGTAGAGGGAAGGCAGCTTTCTTGGGCAGCCACGGTGTTGGTGAGAGAGCAGGGCTGTTAAGCAGAATTGTGGCCCTTGATTTCCCTCTCAGCATTTCCCTCTAATTCACTGTTTCACTTCGGGAAAGACACTTAACCTCCACTCGCCTCAGCTCACACGTCTGTAAAATAGTAGATAAGTCACCTAATTCACAGGGATGTTATGGAGATTAATTAACTAACGTCTGGAAAATGTCTCCAGATCCTTCTGTGAAAGGCATTATAAGGGCAAATGACAGCATAACCATATGCAGAAGGTTTTATCACTTGGCACAGGACAGTTTGGTTTTATTCTCTTCCCTCTGCAACATCACCGAGGGTTTTTACGGGGACCATTGCCTGAGAGCAGACTCGGGCAGCTTCGCAGGGCACCATTATCTCCAGTCAAAGGACACGTTGTTTCAACCCCAGTAAAATTGTATTTATTTACTGCCTGAGCGTGCTTCCAGATCCGCAGCGAGATCAGAGCCCAGGCAGGCTGGATGCTGAACGCACGGTCCTTGAAAACAGTCCTTGAATGTGGAAGAAAGCTGCACCTACTTAACCCAGGAGATCTTTCGACGCTAGTTTGAGCTGACAGATGTGCTCTGCAGGCTGCCCCTAGCAGGGCTGCCTTCCCAGGGCCAGCCCCAGGTAGGGGCAAGGCAGGTGCTTGCCTTCTGTGGGCACCGAGCTGGCCACCAGCCTGCCTGGCTGCTGCTGCTCCCTGCCGGGAGGAGGGCTGGGCTGGGCTGGGCTGGGCTGGGCTGTGGTGTTGTCAGCCACCCCTCCCACCCCAAAAACCAGCCCTGCCCTTGTTTTTGAGAGGAATGACAGATTTGTCTTTACAGACAGGCAGTGGGGCTGACAAGACCAGCACTGAGAGAGAAAAGAAACAACGGGAAGGGTTCCACTGGTTGATGAATGGAGAAGAGGAGATTTGCCTTTACAAACGAACTGTAGGGTTGCTGATAAATTAAATTGGATATTGAAAGGTGAAAGGAACAATGGGGAAAGCCCATAAATTCCATAAGAATTAAAAATTAAAGGGGGGGTTATACATTAAAGGGGAATCTTAGGCCTCACGGGAAGCCTGTGCCTCTCAAGTGCCTCAGCCAATGGGCAAAGAGAGATGGAAATGCGGCCAGGAAATTGGGATAAAAAGGAGGCTGTGTCCTCCAAAAATTCAAGAGACCCCATGGGAAATGCCCCATGGCCTCTCCCTTTATTCAAATAAAGTTCCAGGACTCCTCTGTCTCCTTTTTGGACATAGACCTCTGGTGTTTGTGGATTAATTTTCCTAACATTTTCAATTGCTGCTGCAGTTCTCTGATGTGAGTTTGAGCCAAGTCAGGCCTTACATTAATCTGACTCTGCAGTACCCACAGTTGCTGCTCTTTGGCGATTACCACATGAATGGGAAAAAGAAAAAGGTGGGGCAGAGCAAGTGGGGAAATAGCACAACTAGAAGTTTTTAAGTATTGAAGTGCCCTTCAATAGCACAACCAGAAATAATCCCCAGAGTCCCTCGTGCCTGGTGTCCAAATTCCCAGATCCAGCTGCTTCCTACCACATCTCACTGATCTGTCTTGGTCTACCTGCTTTTCCATCAACACTTTCTTGTGTTATCTGATAGAGCTTTGACCCAGGAAACTGAATTCCACCATGTCCCCCTCTCCCCTGAGCTCTGCATGCAGCTTGCCATGCTCCACTCCCCTCCACTTGCTACCTGCTTTAAAAGCCAATTTAAAGCAGAAAAGTATCTGTCACAAACACCTTGCTTGCAGCTGCAGCACGGCACGTTGCAGTAAATTTTTGTATTAGGAGGAGATCTGGATAACTTTGTTTTAAAGCAGCTGTTTATCTTCCCGAGCTGTTCTGATTCAGTTTCCTCTTTGAGCAGCAGACCTGGAAGGGCAAGAGAATGGGGAGAAAGAAAGATTTGGTCACAATTTAGAGTCATTTGTTCCTGTCAGAATTTATATGAGCTAAATCTCCAGCCTGGACAAGCCTTAATAACTATCATATTTAAAGTTCAGCTTTACAGGGGAAGACTGCACGGCCCAAGGGGATAAGTAATAGAATACAGAATAGTTCACCTTTCCTGTGCCCATTCATAGCCAATCCAGCAAGGACGGGCTGGGGCTGGCCTTTCAGAGGATACATGACAGGAATTTAGCAGCCTGGAGCTAATCCCGTTGGACTCCAGTGCTGCTAATTGGGGTCCCTGCAGGATAAAGTCACTCAGGAAGTCACTGCCAGCGTCAGGAAGTCACTGCCAGTCACTGTGCCACAGGGATGGCAAAGCTTTGCTTCCCCCCGACCCACCCAAACAAAAGCTGCTGTTCCTGCCTGCTTTATCGTTGCAGGGTTTGTTTCAGGAAAATGAACACCTCTGAGACAGGCAGGTGAAAGTGAGAAAAAGCAAAAAGCGTGGGCAGGCAGATTTGCTGTGGAGTGAGGGGCACAGGGGGTGGTGAAGACAAGAAACAGAGCCAAAGGTTCTCCACTGAGGTGCCCCAGGTCAGAAATGGAAACATCCTCACCAGAAACTCAGGAATGGCTTTAGCATATCCTTACCACTGCAGACTGCTAAGGAATGAATGATGCCAGAGCAGAGCAATAATGGCAATGACCTCTTCAGAAACTGGCCATAAACAAAGAAGTGTCTCCCATTACCAGCTTCTCTTTAACTTCAGAGCTTCCCTGCTCGAGATGACAACACCTTCTTGTCCCACAACAGAGGGGAGCTAACACAGGCAGGAGGACTTGACCAGAAATATTTGTTTTGGTGGACAGAGGCCAGTGCTTTCTGAGGGCAAGGTCCCTGAGCTGCTCCCTGCTGTCCTGTTGCTGTGAGGTTTACAGTCCAGAGGCACGCACAACACTGCTGAGAAATCCCCTTTGCCAAAATCCCTCCTGACCCTAAAGCAGGATTCATTGCTGGCCTGTTGAGCAGCAAGCTATTTCTTGTTAGTGGCTCAGTCACGCCAGGTCTCCACAGCAGCAGCCAGCATTCCCTGTGGAACCCCGTGGAACAGGCAGCTGGTACATTTTTTTTCAACAAAAGGAGGAGGTGGAGTGTAAAAGAGAAAAAGAAGAGGGGAAAAAAGGTAGTTAGGAAGGAATAAGTAGTTAAAAGGATAGGAGTAATTTCGTTTGGGCAACAGCCTCAGTGGGAGGTGGATGAATGCTAATGGGCTTGAATTATTCATGAATTCTTCTGGAGTGAAGAGGTTCAGACCAATGGCCTTCTATGGTAACTCTCTGGAGCAAGAAACCTCATTAAAAACAAGATCTGAGAGAGACTGGTGAGTCTGGTGAGGAAACAAGAGGAAGAGGAATCTCCCAGGGCAGCTGCACTACAGAAGACACATTTCTCCAGCACTAGGAGCCCAGAGCTTTCCCCAGCACAAAATCTGTTTTGGCAAAAGGACAAACACAGAGCAGAGGTCTGACATTCTGCAGCGAGCCTTTAACCTCTCTGCCCGTGTCCCCAGCTCCTGCAGAGACTGGAGCAGGTGAACCCTGGCAGCAGCAGCTTCCCCAGGCGAGCTCCCCTCCCTGCTCCCCAGGGCACAGCCCAGAGCTGTGCTGATGGCCAGAGCTCCCCACTCCCAGCCCAAACCCAGGGCAGCCGACCAGTCACACAAACACCTCCCCATCTGATGAGTCTGCTGATTGAAACCATTACTCCATGAGACTCTTTTTGAATTTCCCCAAATTTCCTCCAGGTGGAAGCCGGGACCTTGTGAGGAGCTTTAATCTGTGATGTCTACAGATCTTTAATCTATGATCTTACTGCCCACAGTGCAGAATATGTCTGCATGAAAGGCAACACAGAGGACAAGAATAATCCCTTATTTTAAAAAATCAGTTTCATACTGTTTTGAATTCTCCGAGTTGAAGCTGGAGCCAATTTACAATTGCTAACACCAGGTTTGCATGGAAGAGAGAAGGGAACAGCTCTAAAATTGGAAGACTAAATAATCTCGGGTTTAAAAGCATCACAAATGCTGCTCTTGTAAACGCTCTCGTCAAGAGGAGCACCAGCACGTTTGCCATACAATTGCACAGTTAGAAATAACATGGAGAGAAGCAGCAGAGCTGTGAGGACAGAGGTCACCCATGGTCCTTCACTCTGCCCCAGGGACAGCTCCTCAGAGACAGACAAACTGCTCCCTGTCATAACTCCATCTCCTGAGGCCTCCAGGCTGTGTGACATCCACATAAAATCCTTGCTTTCCCTCTCTTTTACCAGTAACTCTGTATCTCTCCAAATCCTTGGCACCCTGAAGGAAAATGGACAGGGAAAGATATTTCAAGATGATGAAACAAAAGGGGTTAAAATAACCTCAATATTCACACACTTCAGGGGTCTGGTGTAGGCTAAATCTATTTCCAAATATCTCTAGGGCTTCTGGGATGTTCAGGATCCAAATATGAATTTAGGAAAAAGCCACTCCTGTCTCTTTAAACTGAACTATATTTCAACCATTATGAAACCAAGGTGCTGCTGTTCCAATGATCTCAGCCCAGATCCTGCTGGTGGATGCTCAACCTTCAGACCCAAATGTTGCCAGCTGGAATTATCTTCTTTTGTAATGTTGAGTAGGGGATGAGTGAACAGAGGCATATTAGGAGGTTTTGCAGGAAAATTTGTCCTGCAGCTTCAATGTCTCAAAAGGATATTTGCTGGAATAAACCAAAACATCACAATTTTAAACTTCTGCTCGTGGCTTTCACACAGGTCTAGGATCAGCACAGAGCTGCCAGGTGGTGTCACAGTGAGCTGCAACACAGGGACCAGCCTGGGTTGGCTTAAGAAGCAATGAAGATGAACCTTGTGCCTCCTGTAAATAATAGATTTGCAACTCGTGCAGCACATTCACGCACGGACACGTTCTTCCAATGAAATCCGAATTTCTGCTATAATCAAAGGATATCGAGCAGCACATTATGCAGCTTAAAAATAGACCCAGAAGCTGGTTGTAGCAGTTACTGTAACTTTAATCTGCAAGAAACTTTTTTACAGAGGCATAAATACTGCCTGTCAGGAGCACAATGCAAATCCTATCTCAGAAACCTCAGCATTTAGATCCCTTTTGAATATATGACCTCATTTACAGTGTGTAAGACCCAACGTGAGTCCTGCTGAACAATGTTTTCCATGTTCAACTTGAGCACAAATCCTCCAGGCTCATGGTAGTGAAATATTGGTTTATCTAGGGAAACTACAAAAAAAGACCAAAAAAAGAGAGAATAAAAGGATGGATGCATTACATTCTCATTGACTTTATTCAGAAACATGGTGGATGCATTTGTAGGAAGAGGGAGATGGAAGCTTTGAAAAAAATCTCTTTGAAAAGCCTTCAGTGGGCATTTTCTAATGAGATTCATGTGATAAGATCGTGTAATTCTGTCTCTGCAGCCGTGTCAGTCAGAGAGATGGGGAGTGATAACTGCAGCACTGGAGGTCTCCAAGTGTTTCCAAAAGGAATTCTCCATTTTATCTCTTCCCATGAGATGATATGTGCCTGTCACAGTGCCCAAAAGTCTTCCAAAAAGCCACCCTGAGGGCCTGCCACGCTAAATTCTCCAGTTTTACCTAAAAAGACACATGCCCTGGAAAGCTTTTATTTAACCTTACTAGGACAGTGTGCAGTGTCTGTGCTGGGAACAGGAACACGGGGTGAATAAAGGTTTCACTGGCATGAATAAAGGTTTCACTGGCATGAATAAGATTTCACTGGCGTGATTATGAGCTGAGCAACGTTTTGACACAGCAGCAAGGTTTTGCAGCTGAGTTGAGCAGAATCTACCCCAAATCTGAAACAGGGGCATCCATCCAGTGATGCCAGAGATCATCTGGGAGTTCAGTTCCCTCAGACAGAAGCAGCTCCCCCCCCTGCAGTGCAGGCACTTGGAGCAAAACCCATGAGTGATGCTCAGCTGGCCTTGCAGGAGCAGCCCCGGTGCTCCCATCCTGGCCCAGATCAGAGCAGCACAAAGTGGGCGAGCTCCCTCTGAGGATTAATCATCAAAAGGGGCTGCCAGGGAGCCTCAAAGGCCACTCAGTCCATCTCCCTGCCCCGGGCAGCCCCAGCTACACAAACTGCTCTTGACAGAGCCTTGTCTCATCTGTTCTCAGAAGCCTCCAAGGAGAACGGCTCCACCACCCCCAAGGAAATCTCCTCCATGCTTAACCACCCTTGCAATTCCAAGGTTTCTCCCAGGAAGTGAAATCTCCCCCGATTTCAGTGACTCATGAAAGAGCAAAGCAGTGCAAAGCATCTCACATTTCACTGCAGGGGTTTGTTGGGGATTTTTTAGTTAGAGCACATGGTGGGATATATTTGATAGATCCCTGCTCCTCTTCTGTCCAAGACACCAAACACGTGATAGGAGTTTTGTGATGAACTTCTTTCCAGTTGTGGCTTTATCTTTCACAGTGTGATGGAACAATAGAAAAAAAGTTTAAATTATTGCCTGGGAAAAGAGTGCATCTGTGAGATGAAATGGATTTAAATTTTATCCTGACCTGGTTGTTAATTGGGCCCTTTTCACATTTAATGTTCCCACCTGGTTTTGCTGTGACAGAGGCATTGGTTCAAAAGATTCTTCTAGAAATAATGCTTATATGCATTCAGTTTTTAAAGACAGGCTTTTAATAATGTTTCTCTTGTCCTGAACCAGCATAAATTCCATCCAAATATCTCTCACAAGTTTTATATCAATGATATAATCTCAAATGGGATCAAAATGAGCTCTTGAGAGAATTTCTTCTTGAGGTGTTCAGAGTGTTTCTGGTCAAGATACTCTGATTTTAGTGGTCAGAAAGCAGCTCTGAGGAATAAAAATAAGCCAGAGCAACCACATAAGAGCCCAGAAGTGGGGACTCACTGCAAGGACATCAGGAATAGCAGGACCATGCAGAGAAGTGTCCAAAGCCAGCCAAGAGTTGCAAAGAATTCTGAAGACCCTCCCCAGCTCTGCCACCAATGAACAGGTCAGGAGGCCATGCCAAAGCAAGTGAAAGTGGTTCAGAGAGAGCTTTGGTGTTTTAAATAGGAAATGACAGCGAATGTCCCACCAGGCACAGCTTCACCAGCTTTATCTTCCCCTCACCACCTTCCCCTTGCAGCAGAACTAGCTCAGCTCCCAGAAATGGAGAGCCAGAAGATGGTGCTCTTGGGCAAAGCACAACGTCTGGACCAAAATAAAACAAAATAAAATTAAATTAAGATTCCCTTGGCTTTCACGGTGTAGCAAGGACTCCTGCACAGTTTGTTCTTAATCTGCAGAGGATCCTGTGATGATCACCAGCAGCAGAGGGGGAGGCACAGGGGGCACGGGATGGAAACGGGGCTGTGCCACTGAGAAATGCCCCTCAGCCCTTCAGTTCATGCACACAAACCACAAAATAGCAAAAATAATAAACAGCTTTGCTGGCAGCTCCATCAAGATCTGTTCAGAATCAAGGGACGACTTGGAGTCCTCTAAAACACAGAGCAGAAAATATGGCAGAGATTGTGTGGGGAGGGGAAGGGGTCAAACAGGAAGAGAAATTCTAGAATCTAGAATTTCCCTGTCACCACAAAATTTCCTGGGATGCTCTGGTATCATCATAATGCAAAAAAACCCCAGTGTTTTTTAAATGCATCTCTTAAATAAACAATATTTTCTCTCGAGGATCTCCAAGTATTTTACATAAGAAAATAAATATAATTATCCACATTCTGGAGATTGAACTGAAATTATTTTCCCTGCCAAGGAAATCTGTTTTCCTTCCCTTTTAAAAGAGCAAAACTGCTATTGTGCTGTGGAGATGGAGCCTTGGAGTAAGCAACTGTGCCTTGTTCCCAGATTTCAATACAGCATATGCAGGCTCCAGAAAGAAAAGAAAAGAAATGTTTATGTAGATAAAATCGAAAAGTCTGATTCACAGGAGACCTGGCTGTGCTTGCATGATGAAATTAAAAGCAGACAGAAGAGTTAATGGATACTAAGGTAAGTTTCCAGTGCCTTCCAAGGCTATAGACTGAGTCTGTGGTAAGGCATCTCTCCATTCAGCACATTTTTTTTTATTAAAATTTTAACCTTGTAGCTCAGGCCTAGACTGGAAGGAAAAGACTTCACCAAAAATAAATTAAGATCAGGCTCAGAAACCTCTATTCCCTGAAGTGAGAGTCAATTAGTTATAATCAATTAAATAAAATTAAGGAAAACAAAGTCACATGGGCTTGGGGAAGGGAAAAAAAATGATAAATGAACCACCACTGGAGCCACTTGGGGAAGAAATGTCACCATCAAGGAGAAAAAAAATAGAAGCAATTAAAAAAGTTAAAGACTTTCCTTATTGCAGGGAGACGAGGGAGACTGCCAGCCCCACAAGGCTTCCAAAAAGCCTTTGGAAATTATTTAATTGCTGCCTTTCTGGCAGTTTGGGGCGTGCTGTGGGCACTGCAGCAGCCAGAGCTCTGCCCTGCTGTGCCAAGCCAGGCCATGCCAACGCTGGTGTGGCACGGGCAGGTGCTGCGGCCACCCCCAGCCCAAAGCTTCTGTGCCCACTCCATTCTGGGAACAAGCCTGGAGCCCTCACCAGTGTGAGCCTGGGGAAATGGACGCCCAGAAATGGCTGGTGGAAAAAGAAAGAGAAAGAGAGAGAGAGCTGGGACTGCTCTTGCAGGTAAGAAAGGAAATATCTGGGATGATTCCATGCAGATTACGGTAAAAAGCAACTCAAGGAAAGCCCAGAGCGGCCAGGACACAGGGCAGCTTGGCGATGATCCCTGCAGGGTCTGGGTGGGGGAGCAGACAGCTCTGACAAGTCTGGTGTTAACGCATCTCATGTGAGCGAGGACGGAGCTGCCGCGACTCGCTGCCAACAGGAACGTCGCTGCCTTGGTGGAAGGTTCCAGAGCCAAGAGAGGCAGCACAGAGCTCCAGTCGCAGACCGCTGTGGCAGCGGCGAGCTGCGCGGCGCCCTGGGCTCCGGAGGCCTTGTTCAGCCTCCCTGGGAGGTTTGCTGGACGCGGCTTTGCCAGAGGGAATTTCAGAATTTCACCTGCGGCACACGCTCCCCTGCCTGGAGATGGAGCCCGCGCTGCCAACTGCAAAAGGTGAGGCTGGACCAGAAGTGGTGCTTGGAAACGTCGGTTCTTTCCCCTGCTCCCCCCTCCCGAGGAGGCGTTTTCAGATTTGGGAATCTTCGGACAAAGCAAAAGGCAGAAAAAGAAAGCAGATGTTGTGTGGTGTTTTCAGGAGTTTTCAATTTGTCACCACAGGACGATTCTACAGCAGCCTCAGGGCAGGCATCCTTTCAACTCCAATTCCCATTGCCACCAACCAGCCTCAGGCTTTCACCCCTCAGGTAATTAGGTGAAGGTCTCACCTCCACTCTCAGTCAGATGAAATACCATTTCAGGAGTCCTGTGCTGTGTGCCTCGGGTCTGATTTCAACAATATTTCCCAATCTCTCAGTCACGGCTCTACAAGTATCTCATTTTTCAAACAATTTGAATAAATCAGTTCTTGGGAGAGCTCCCTTGATTTCAGTTAAGTTGCACCTTTCAGTTTCAAACTTGTCAACATTATTCTAAAAGTTCTGAGGAATAAAGCACAATTCTTCCACCAGAAATCCCCCGAGGCCATAATATTTCCTCATATATCCCCAACACCACCACTCATGGCCCTTATTGATGAAGTGACATTTAATAAAATAAGTTTTCTATATTGTATACCTTAGCCTGCTCCTGTTAAGATCTCCAGAAACCAAACCACCACCACAATAAGGTGGAAAAGCACTCCTGCAAATCTGCAGAGGGGAAAATAGACACAGACATTAAGTGATTTGCCTGAGACAGTTGGACAAAACTCTATCAGGGCTGGGAAATGAAGGGATGCCCCTTGGCTCTCCATGCAGAGCTTTATTCTTGGGATCAGTCTAATCTTTCTCAGCTTCAATAGCCTGGAAAGACAACATTTAACTGCCTCAGGTGGTGTCATCTTCTTTCACTCAGCCCTGCAGCTCCTACAGCACTGACAAGCTCAGAAAACAGGAGTCCCTTCCACAGACAAAGCAAGTTTTTGCTCTCAACGAGGACACTTGCCTCATTAATAAGATTTAGTTTCACTAACTTTGAATTCTTTGAATTATTCTTTGAATTTTGTCCTTTATCCATGGTGTTGTGAAACAAGTTAAATCTGCTACCAAACTCATGATGCCAAAACACCAAACTGCTACATCTTTGAACTTTGTTGGGTAATTTGGTATTTATCCTGAAAGAGAAAGACCATATGGGAAATATCCAGCATGAAACATCCATCTATATTAAAAATATAGTTTAGACTCTTAAGGTATGAATTTAGAACAGAACCAGTCTTTCCTCCATTTCTTTACCCAGAAATCCTTGGAGAAGTTGTTCAGAAGTACAAGATGGACTTGCAGGGAAAAGGAATCACAGATCACTACCACCTGCCTGTCATCTTTGCTTCCCTAAAGGGCAGTAAACACTCACAGCCCGTCCTGGTGATATCCCACTCTAAATGCAGGAACATGTCCTCTCTTCCTTTCCCCTCACTGATTTGTTTGCAGGCATCTCTCACCTGCAAGAGATGGACGGACACTTCCCCTGTTGTACTTAGCTAAGTGGAAAGGGAGTGGAAAGACCCAGCCTGACCAGAAAGCTGAAACCCAGAGCTCCCATTTCCCCTCTTTCCTCCAAGCCATCACATATCTGCTGTGAATCTGCTTCTATACACCTGCCTGAGCTTTCTCTCTCTTTTTTTTTTTTTTTGTGTTTTTTTCTGGAATATTTTGCTGCTTTCAGAATGGGAGGCACAGGGCTGTGCTTTGATCAGATCCCTCTGCTTCTGTTATCTCATCAGGAGCATTAAGGACAGATGCAAAGCAAATGCTTTCAAACATCAGCTGCCACTGCTGAGAATACCAAACCAGATGAAAAAAAACAGCTCTTGCTAGATTTTCACCCCTTTTCTATACCATCCCCTCACTTACTTACAGATCTGTATCAAGATACTTTAATTTAAAGCTAAATCTCCACAATTTCTGCTACAGTTATGCCCCCTCCTCCCCAAAATACCAGTTCTCATTAGTTCCTGCAGCCTTGGTGCTCATTTTCAGCGTGCTGCAGTCTCTGCTGCCGAGGACGTTCAGCCAGGCCTGGTTCCAGCACGGACAGGAAGATGTCCCCATTTCAGCCTCACATCCCAGCTGCCCAGGCCTCTCCAGCAGAAGGAGCACATCCTGGCAGCAGGAATGCAGGGCAGCAGCTCCCAGCTCCGACCTCGGGTCACTCCATGAGCCTGCCTCGGGCCTTACCTGCCTTTAGGAAAGGAGAGGCACTGAGGGCTCTGCTTTTCCCCCAGGGGACACCTTCCAAGCATCCCCGCAGGTGTGATGAAACTGAGTTATCTGGAAGTTCAGGGCAGCTGAATTCTGCCTTAAATGCTGGCTTGATCGATTTACTGGGGGCTCTTTTTCACCACTGGCTTTGCCAAGGGTGGAGACCTAGGTTGTGTCCTCAGGGTGAGAGTCAATTTATCTGCTCCACTGAGCTGAGCTGGGCTGGGGCCTGAGCCAGCCATCCCCACTGCCCCCAGAGACACAGGGGGGCTTCCAGGGAGCATCAGGCATCCTGGGCATGGAATCATCACCTTCTGGACTCTCTTCCATCTGCCAGACCCAGCTTAAAGAAGACATCTGAGAACAAGTTAAATCAGTTGAAGGATTCCACCCTTCCCTTTTAGAGCATCCAGCAAAGAGTTCACACCTTCCTGCAGTGCTGAACGTGATCCTGGACATGGACACAGGACAAAAAACCCGTTTTTCCACAGGAGTAATTGAGGTGAAATAAAAATCCATGTTCCTTGCCTGAGTCTGTCACTGACTGTGCATGTCACCCTGGGCAAGGCCCCTAATTTCCCTCAGCTGGGTTTGTACCTCAAGTGCTTCCCAGAAGTGAAAGTAATAGGAGGAAATAGCAGTGCCCAGTGTAAAATTAATGTCTGCAGCCAGCACTGAATCCCAGCAAAGAGGCAGGCTCAACACAAGGCATCGCTTACAGGTGTATTTTTGAAGAGGCAAAGGCTATAATGCATTTTATTCCACCTGACAGGTATCACAGACCCCGATGAAGTTACCCTGGGCTCCAGCACAGCACTTTTCTATAATTATGCAAATTACCCTGGTTCCAACTGCTGGATATATTCACACAAATGACCCTGATTTTTCAGGAACACTCCTCTTTTTCAAGTGTAATTTCGCATGCACAATAAACTGTGGATTTCAGAGCAGCACTTTAAGCATCTAAATATCAAGCTGCACCTACAAATTGTTTAGACAGACATTTTAATACTGCAATTTGTTAGTGCAATTACTTAAGTGGGGAAGGCTGTGTGCAAGGAGGCAGTAAATAATTAAGACCACCAAAGTGGAGCCTAGGGCACCATTTAAAAATCTTTTATCTAATACCTAAATTTGGCAAGCAGAGGGAAAAAGATGCTTGAGGAGAACCCACAGAGCCAATCAGCACACAAGCCTCCCATGGCACCACACAATCTAGTTTCACTTATTGCTGGAGATTATTTTTGAATGCTCTGATTCTAAAGTTATCAAAATTGGGCTATTGTAAGCAGTTGATGCTGCTTGGCTTTTCAGAGCCTCATCAAGACTTTAAAAACACAGATGGCTGCTCTGCAATAAAAAAAAAAAAGAATCTACCTGCAGTGGTGCATTTACACCAGAATAATCAGGCTGTAACAAGAGCAGGAACAAGCCATATATTCAATATGGGAATGTTACACCCATGGACTCCAGTGCTGGAAGTATAAACAGGTGCTATGCTGAAAATATAAAGCCTCATTAATGCATCATTTAATAAAATGCCCCATTTTCTTATATTCCAGGTCTCGTTACGTCTTCCATAAAGATGGAAATTTCTCATCTCAACTCGGCGATGCGATCCGTCTCGAGTCTCAGAAATGGCTCTGACTACAGTGGTTGACACATAAAATACCACACAAAAGAAATACTAAAAGCCTTTATGTATGTGATTAAGGCAACTCAGAATGCTCCATCCATAGCCCTGAAAATCAAAAGCTTCTCTCTGGTTGAAAGTGTTGCTCCAGCAGCATTTGAACACCACGATGTTGTAGGAAAACCAAGAGACAGAAAGCCTTCAACAACCCCCTCTTGCAGAAAACCCATTAAACACAACAAATTTCACAATGTCAAATCAGTGCCTTGCAGCTTGGGTTTGTTTTTTTTTTTTGCAGGCTCAGTATTTGGAGTGGGGAAAGTGTCCAAGCCAGCAGAGCATGGTAGGAAAAACCTTACAGAATCAATGCAGGAGAAATCCTGGAGCCAAAGAAAACGAGAGGCAGCGGGGTGGAGATAAAACCACAGCTTGCAAAGTCATTTCTTTGGGGCCAGCAGAGAAATCCCTTCAGAGGCAGCGAGACAGCAAAGCTCTGTGTGCTCTGTCAAGAGGATAAAACAAGGCAGTGTGGTCTGTGCCTCTGGGTTGTACTGGGACAGACTTCCAGCCCTGGACATGAAGGGAAAATGATGACTGGGTTGCTCTGAGGTTGTTTCTGGGAAGCAGCTGATCTACCCCACAAAAGTGAATGGCAGCTGGAAAACCTCGTTTTTCCCTCCCTTCCTCAGGTTGAAATAAGCTGCTGGATTTCTCAGCTTGCTTGGAAAGCTGATGCCCTGTAAAGCTGAAGGACTCAGGGTTTTGGGATGCCAACATCCCCAAGGATTTCAGATCTTTAAACAGGAATGTTCCCAAGAATTCTTCACCTCCTGCAGTTTCCACAAAAATTTTGTATCAGGATGATCAGTAACCTTCTGTAAGTACATTTAGATTTCACAAGGTTTGGATTTAATTTCCTGGTAGAACGTTCAGACTTAAATCCTGCTTCCTGTGGAGCTGCAGTACCTGAACAGGGTTTGCTTTTCAGTCATCTCTTGCTTTGTCTTTCTACATTCCCTTGGTGGGCTGGGCTCCACACAGCCCTGATGCATGACAAAATTGGAATTCTATAAATTCTCACTGTGCTCCGGTCTCTTTTCTCACCAGAATCAGAAGCAAATTTCCCCTGACTTCATGTGTGAGCTCCACAAAGGAGAGTTTCAAATTCAGGGAAGGGCAGAAATGACCCAAGTGAGGAAATTGGAATATTTCAGAGATAAGTTCAAAACACAGAGCAATAGCAGACACCAATTTGGCAAGATAGTGTAGGATTCCTCTACAGAGGTAAGAGTAGTAGAAATATGTCATAGCTGCTTAAAAATGCTCTTTATCTTGTTATCCACAGGAACTGCTCCTTCATGAGCCTTCATAAATCTCAGTCACCTCCACTGCCTTGTGCAGATTCGCTGGTGTCTGAGAACAAAAGACAACACAGAATCAGTCCCAGGGTGGTTTGGGTGGGAAGGGACCTTAAAAATCATCTCACTCCAATCCCCTCCATGGGCAGGGACACCTCCCACCAGACCAGGCTGGTTTTCTTCTCCCTGCCCAGCTGCCTCCTTTTGCAGAAGTGTTAACAGAAAATCTCTCTGATGCCACTATATCTTTATCAAGTTTCACTGAAAATAGCTAATAGAATCTAAAGTTGTTAGAGGAACAGAGACAGTGAATTCATAAATCTTGTTTCCTTACTAAACTGAAAGGAAAGAGATAACATGTTATATTAGATAAAAAATGAGACCAGAACATGAGAATTTCACCTGTTGATGATAATGATTGATGATAACATGTATTTTTAGAAGTGCCTTTCAGTCAATTTCCTTGAGGGAGTTCGTTATCATTGCTCAAAGTTATAATGTTAATCTGTAGTGTCCCAATAATTTCTTAGAGAGCAGCTTCCAATTAAATGAGCTGAAAATCCTTCATTGAAAGGAGGATAAATAGAGGGATCAAAAAGAAGAAATCTTTTGTTTAAACAGAGATCACAATCATCCAGCAGGTACAGTAGAAATATTCAGTCACTTGTTACAGCTGGGCACAGATTTGTTTGAAGTCATGTTCACAGCTCCCTCTAGGAAATGACAATTTTCCTTCTATTAAGTCCTTGTGTGCTGCACCCTTATAAATAAATAGGGATTGATGTTTTAAACTCCATTCTTATTACAAAAATTCTGCAGACTTCTAGAGACAAGCATACTATTAATATACAAGCATACTCATACCCTAACACTTAATTAAGAGTCAGTGAAATCCCTCTGTATTAACAGGGGTGGGAAAAGCCAGAGTGTTACTGTTGGCAAAGTATTCAGAGATCTTCAAATGATATCAGAAGTGGTTCTGCATTCCTACAAATTTTGCCAGACAAATCCACACCCACCCTCTGATGAATGAAGCTCCCAGGAACATCAGTAGAGCTGCTTCTCTGTCAGACTCCCTGCAAGCTGTCAGGTTTTGTACACTGTGCCTGTCATGTTTCCCCATTTCAATGCTCCATTCCCTTTTATCCTCTCATCTCCAGGTAAAAATAAACAGGATACATGTACTGCTCACGTCATCTTTTCTTACAACAGGTGTCCTTGGAATGTTAGCACCTACTTGCAGTAGCTAATGAAAATATCTTCAGGCACTTTGGTGGGCATTTTCCCCCCTGTTTTTGTGTGGGGTCTCTTTTAGCATAATTTTTTGAGGGTTATCCCCTCAAAATAAGTCAGGAGTGCAAATTTTAATGATAATGAACCAGGACAGACCCCTGCACGGCTTTGCCACTTGATCCCTTCATTTCCTTAAGCAAATAAAAAAAGGGGGAGCATATTTAAGCCACCCCAAGCCCATCCATAGCAGGCTGTTCCAGGGGCTCTGACGTGTCTGAAAACTCGGGGTCACGTCATGAGAGAACCCTGAGGAGCCTGTGCCATGTCAGAAGGAAAACCAGAGCAGGAGGGGAAGTGCACACACCCCACAGAGCCAGAATGGGCTGGAAGGAGGAGCAAACCTGACCATGTGGCAGTTTTGGGGTCCCTACGGGTATTTCTGGGAAATTCTTTGTCACCAGACAAGCCATGGATATCCCAGCTGGTCAGGACTGCTTCTCAAAGCCCCGGGAATGCTTCACACCAAGAGCTCTGCAGGGACTTTGTGCGGTGTCACTGCTGGCTGGAAAGGCAGAGGGGCAAGGACGTGCTGGGCAAAGCTTTATGTGAAAGTTGCAGCTCCCCTTCAGTGTGAAACATCCCAGATTTTCAACTAGAACAAAGGATGTCTCCCCAAAAACAAGGCTCGTAAAAGCTGACCCAGACTTTGAGGCAGTGCGTGACATTCCTTGGCAAATTTCAGAATGGAGATAATTTGTACATTTTAGCTGTATTTGGAGATGAGGGGAAGGCAATGAAGTGTCATTAACTGATAAACCTTTCACGTGGCAGTGGCATGAGCAGAGCTGCAGAAAGGCTTCAGCACAAAGATGGGCCCCACAACCAGATCAATTCTTGCTGAAATACAGTCTTTAAAAATGGACATTAACAGCAAATAAAGCAAAAACAACAGGGAACATTGCCCCCATTGCTTGCATTTCCTTGAAGTTTATTCTTTTGTGCAAAAGATTTAAAATCATGCTGAATGCTATTTTTACTTTAAATATAATCAGGGCGAATGAGAAACTAATATTCTCAAATTGCAATTATGAAAGAAAATATGTAACATTTGAGGTGCTTCATTTAGAGAACACTCCAGGTTAATTAGATGATTTTTCTAATGAAGATATTTTCATGAATACTTAGGATTGTTGCATTCGTCTCATTTGGTAATGAATAGATTGATACGCAGATGATTTCAGCATCTCATTAAAAGAGCTGCAGAATAAATGCTGAAACTCATTCAAGTGAATTGAGAATGCTAGTTCCCATTATGCTGCTTCCCAAGTTTAATTAATAAGTTGTATTGTTACAATTAATCATAGTCAGATGGTTATGAAAAGTGAGTTTTTATGATCCCGATGCTTTCTAAATGCACACTGTGGTACATCTGCACCTCTCAGGCCCACGTGCAGGAAGCCCAGTAATATTTACAATAATATCTCAGTACCTGGCATGATTGTGGAGCTCTTTATGCTGAATTAATGCTGATCTGCTTTATTTAGATGCCCACTTTAATGGTGTCACGTCGTGCAGTGGGAGGTACAACAGGCAGGACGGGGGGCTTGGGCTCATCTCCTGCCAGAGCAGGAGCACAGACAAAATAAACTGGAGCATTCAGGGGTAGAATAAGGGGAGGATGTTTGTGTTGTTGCTGGGTTTGCCTGATGCCTCGAGAAGGCTGGCCTGGAACAGAGGCTGGACAGAGTTACAGAGTAAAGCAGGGATTTATTAACAGGAGATCCTCAATGGATACACCTTGGGCAGCACAGGAGCACAGCCAGGGCTACACCCAAGATGGACCCAAAATGGTCACAAAATGGACAACTGGTCATGAGGTCTCTCACTTCTATAAATTCTGGGCCATTTGCATATTGGAGTTAATTGTCCAATTACAGCTTTAGGTTATAGAGTCCCATCCTTCTTGTTTTTCTCTCTTTAGTCCCTGTTGTTTGTGCTCTTGGGCCTGAGATTTGGATCACCTGTCCTTGGTCCCCAGCTAGAACAGGAATTGTTTTGTCTGCCCACTCTGTGAAGAGAGCTGCCATCCCCTAATATGAAGCTCAGAACTACTAAAGCAGCACAGAATCTGAAAAATAGAAAAGCTAAAACCTGAGGCATCATGCCCAGGTGAGCAGAGGAACAAAACTCCCTCATCAGTGGTGCTGCTGGGTGGTCAAAGGGACAGTGCCAGGGATGTGCACGTGGAGAATGGGAAAACACTCAGCACCACCTCTGGCTGGCCTGGGCACACAGAGCCTTCATCGGGCAATTCCAACACCAGAAATTTCAATTAACCCAGCTCAAAACAGCCCCAAGTGTTCTCAGGGAGCAGGGAACTTGTGTGGAGAGGATTTGCTGAAGGAAACCAGGAGCTGTCCCCACCTGGGGACTCTTTCCTGCTGTTCCCTGTGAGCAGGGGGAGGCAGGGAACTTGCAGCCTCCTCCCAGCACCTGCCAAAAATCCTGGCTGAACGACCCTGGGCATCCCAGGCACATCCACCACTGCTGCTAAGGACTTGTGCCCTCCTAAAACCCAGCTCTTCTCACTGTTTCTCACCTGACCAGCTTTTCCCCTCGCTTAAATTTATGTCACAGCCCTGAGAGTGGTGAAAGCCCTTTGGAATGCAGTTTACCCTGACAGCCATCACTTTCCGTGGGCTGGAGGAGTAAAAGTCTTGCTGTCACCCTCAATTGAGGGCTTATTTCTTAACTGTAAAACAAGTGACCTTCCTCTGACCTGCTAAAAGAGCATTTGCTTTTCTACTTTACCTGGTCATTCTCCAGCTTTCTAACCCTCCATGCTTTATGGGGTATTAAAAGGAAAACTGCTTTTGACACTGCATCTGAAATTTTAAGATCTTTTTGCTGGTAATAAATCAAGGGCCTGATCTAAAAGCCAGAGATGTCAATAGGAAGAATCCCATTTTTCCACTTCAGTGGGCTTTAGATCATAATTTTGGTTTACCAGCAGGTTTTGAACCCTTTCCATGTGCACTTCTGTCGCAGTTCTGCATCACGGAGGGACTGGCATTCTGAGGGAAGAACATTATCACAATCAGAAGTAAAAGTTTGCTGTTTTCATTCTTCCAGGAGCTGAAACTCCCCGAGAAATACAATTGAGAGGGATTATTACGGATTCCTTCCTCTTTCATTCCCAATTACAGTTAAGATATTAAATAACACCAAACTGCAGGCTCTTCTCAGAAGATCAAAGATAATTTGCTTTCATTGGACTCTCATTGGCTGAATTCAAAGTGCTTTAATTTTGCACAAACCTTGACCTGCAAAAAACACCACCAAGGTTTCGTTTCTTCACCAGGGTGATGCCAGGTTTTCTAATAATGCTCCTTGAACTGATGTAGCTTGTTCCTCATTTCAAAAGTGCCATTATTTGGGAGCTTCTGGTCCTGTAATTCCTTGAAGACTGAGCTGCTAACAATGTGTTGTTTTGACAGGCTCTTTATCGTAGAGTGGACTTGGAACTGCAAAGATGACTTGAATAACTAAGCTGAAGTTATTATCTGATCATGATTTCTGTTTGAAGTTTAGGCCAAATTAAATTTAGCACCACTGTGATTTATTTCTGGATGCTGTTGTGACAGATGTGCTCATATGATTTCTACTAAATTATTTGGTAATTAAAAATATATCAACTTCTAATAAATCAAAATATTACGGGTAAGTTTTCACTGTGATCAGAAATGACTTGATAAATATATAAATATTATTAATTTTTGCCTCAAAACTGACTAATGAAAAAGAAATGTAATCTACAGAAGAGCTGTTGATTTCATAATTGTGAAATAAAAAAGTTACATAGGAAAAATGTTGATTCTTTTAGGCAAAACTTTAAAGAGGAAGAAGAGAAGAAAAAAATCCCTCCAACTCCTCTCCCTGCATTGCTTTTGCAACCTTTTAAAAATAAATGTTTGCTTTAAAGTTGTTTATAATTTAAGTTTCCATGATCTGATTTGCTCCTTGAACACACCTGGGGGTGCCTGGTCAAGGAAGAATATTTTGGATAACTTTGATATACCCCAAAGAAGTGACTGTAAGAGAAGTCCTTGGCTCAAGTATCCCAACCAGGAGTTTAAGTTTCAGTGTTCATTCACAGGAGATTTTGGATGGAACATTAAGTAGGGGGTTGAGGAGGCAGAAGGCAACACTTCAATAAGACCTCGCTTCAAACAACTAAAAATAAAAAATCCTAAAAACACAAGGCAGGATCAACAAGCTCTTGTGAGAGGCGTCTTTTAAGACACAAATGTTCTGCAGAAAACACATGAAACTCACGTTTGCTTCGGCACACTTTTAGATACACAAAATAGAAATGCTTTGGCAACATCACAAGCCTGCTTTAAATGTTTTTCACCCACCAGAAGGGAACTTGACCCTTGAAAGTTTGATGGTGCTGCCTCGTGGCAGAAATATTGTTTCTTCTCCCTAATAAGCCAAGGCAGCACAGCAAACCCAGCTCTGACTGGTCCTTAACAACCACTTCTTTATTTCACAAGGTGTTGGTGACCTGGGCTGCACAGAGGAGTTCCAGAAAACTCCATCAAGGACAGGAAACAGCACCTTGGTCCTCCCCAAATGATAAAAACTGAAAATTTATTTTCTACAGCAGCTCCTGCAGGTCATTAATGCTAAAGTGCATTCCAAACCATCAGTCCACGAGAGGAGACCTCCATTTCTGGGAAGCTCCATTAAAAAAAAATAATAAAAAATGATAGTTTTGTGATGGCTCTCCACATTAATTGGCTGACGTAGAAAAGGATGTGCAATCAAACCACATCACAGCACGATGATTTCTTAATTAAACAATAAATTAACAGTGTGGGGATCAATATTCAATTCCATTTGAAAATGCCAGATGGGTCCAAATTTGGAAAAGGTCACCCACATTGTAGATTAGCTCTCCTGAATTAACCAGCAAGAGAAGATGCAGTGTAGCCTCTTAATTTGGATCACATTTTGAAAAATGCGAGTAATTACTTATTTTCACTGTGAGGAAATTAATACAAAGATTATTGAAAGGCTGCAAATTTCACAACAGCTTGAAAGATGTGAACTGAGTGGTGCAAGAACGATGCTAAATTCGGAGGGAAAATTTAAAGCTGGCTGGGCAGAAGTGAGAGGAGTGAGGTGTGTGCACCTTTGTTCTCATCCTCTTTAGAAGAACCATCCGTGCAATTTCAAACTCTGCAGAATTTCTTCCTTCCAGAAATGAACAGCTAAAACCCAAGCTTATCTATTTAAGCAAAAGAATAACTGTGTAGGAAAATGGCAGGGAGGAAAATTCTACATAAACATCACCCACAGGATCACGAGTGATCAGGCTGCCTGATTTTTATCAATATCAAGATGGAGAATGCAATTCTCTGTTTGATACACTTTATTTTACTACTTATATCAAATTCCATTGAAAACCCAAAACATCCACCCCAAGTTCCCAAGGCTGGATTCCAGTTTCTCAGAAGAGAGGGAGGTTCCTATATCAGGTATTTCTGAGCTTAACTCAGGGTTCTTCTCCCTATTTATCATGTTAAAAGATTAATTTCTCTAAGCTTCTAACATATATCACTAAAATTAGGCAGCACTGATCTCTCTGCCTTTCCCCATTCTCCCAGCTTCTCCCTGCTAAGGTCTCATGTTCCTTAAGCCTCATGGATTACAGAGAAGAAAGAGGCTCTCATGCCACTGAAAGATTCCTGAGCAGAACTGACAGAAGAAGAGATCCCTAATTATTTTAAGCAGCTGTATTAATGGCACCCCACTCTGGGATGCTGGCAGACTTCTGAAGCTCAGGCTAACCTGGGAGGGCTTTAATTTCCTCATTTGAAGGACCTCGCTCAGAATTATTGAGATTCCTTCTGCTATTGATGAAGAAGATGTATTATTCAACAGAGACTGATAAAGGGAATAACTGGAAGTGGACAGACACCTTGTAGAGGATTTCTTGTGTTCCATCAAGCCAGAAGCACAGCTTCCACCTCTCAGAATGAGTGTGGAAATACAACAGCCAATAACCAGTCCCTACAGACAATCAGGGAAGCTTCAGGCTGGAATCATTCCTCAGAATGAATGACTGACTCAGCAACGACTCCATCATTAATACCCCGGCAGCTGCCTGTGCTAATTAATCTCATATTTTGTACTCTATTAAGTGTCTGATGCAGTGTTGAAAGAAGAGTGCCAAGGAGGACGCTGAGCAAACCCAGAAATGGAGCTCCTCTTATGAGAGGATTTTTTCCCTTCTCTTCACAAAGCAAGCCCTGTCCTAGGACAGATAAGATTGATTTCACACAGCTGCTGATGCCCTTCGTTTGTTTCTTTTCTCCTTTTCTTTGCAAATAGGAAATGCTATTTGACCACGAAGTAGGTGCCAGTCTGTCTGACACCTGTGGCAGAGTGAGCACTCCTGCTCCCTTTAATGGCCTGGAAGAGAACAAAACTCTCAGCTGGGAGAAAACTGGAGGAAGATACAGGAAACACAGATTCAGCCGAAAAATATATGTGTTCTAATTCCAGTTCTTTCATTTGTACTGATATAACTAGAGCTTGGAAGAAAACAACTTTTTCCACAGGGTGACTTATCACAAGGAGGTGAAAACTTGTGAATAATGGCCTTGGATAGGAACAGGGAGGTGTACACAGATATCTCTATTTTTAAGAGGTTACAGCAGGCTCCTTTTCCACTATTACTGACACCTTTTTAGCTTAAAATGAAAATAGGCAACACAAAGCCAGGAGGGAGTGCCAGGAGGCATCACAGCCTTTGATTGCTTTCATTTAAGCACCCTCAGAAAGCTCTGTAATTGCTCAAGACAAAGCAGTTTCTCTGCTACTCCAATCTTCTGCTTGGAAGATGGGTTCGAGGTGATATCAGCAGCATTTGGTTTTTCTAAATCCTAAAACTGTGAGTATATATCTGTGTAATAATCAGCATGTTAAATTAGGGAGTGCTTTCTGCTGAAACTGTGGAATCTTTGCTTCCCTTGCCCAGCCATACTCTGACTGCTATTACAGCAATGCCATTATGTCTATTGGCCTTTCAGACTTCTTTTTTCCCCTTAAAATGGATCCATTTTTAAACCCATTTTACTACACACCACTCTAATGTGTCATTTCTACCCTTCCCAAAGTTTCAGGCTTTGTCCAAGACTCCAAAACTACACCATAATCTGTTCAACCTTCGAGCAAAGCAAAATAATCCCATTTCCCTTACACAGGAGCAACCCATTTAGCTATGAAATGCAAATAATTCTAAGTGTTGGAGAAACGGGAGAGAAATTTCCTCACACAAATTTTCCTATTTCACAGCTTACAAAAGAGAGTTGGCCCCACTGCCACCGAGCACTGAAAATTCTGGCTGCAGCTCAGCAGGAGGGGCAACACACACTTAAATCCTGCTGATCAATATGGGACTTATGTGCTTTGTCAGATCAAGATCCATGCAAATATAAATAAGTTATTGGTACCTCCCGATGCTTCACATAAAAGAAAATGCAATTCCAGCCTACAGAAAAGCACAAATGTGAGAACTACACAGACAGCCCTGGGATAGGTATGAAATTATTCACATGAGACAGGATTTTGGGGATTGGTGTGGGTTTATTTTGTGCTGTGGCAACTGCAGGGCATTACAGAGCAGCAAATGTTCTGAGAGCTGGGTCTGCTTCATCCTTGGGGAGCAATGGAGGCCCCACATGGTCTCAATTCAACCAGCACCAGCTCAGGAGAGCCCAAATTAGCTCAGGCTGGCAGTGGAGATGGCATTTAGTCATTTGGACACAGGGAATGCATTAATAAAACTCACAACATTCTCTCTCCAGGTCGTCATTTGATAAAATTTCAGAACAATTTTCTCCTAAAAAAAGTTGCCATATTCATCCTTAAACCACAGTTTTAACTGCAGGCAGAAAATCAGCAGTTCAAGATGATTCCAACATGGCCTGAGAAGCCACTCAAGGGCAAAGGTGTTGACAAAACAAAGGCTGCTGTTATTCTGCAAACCCCACAGAGCACTTTGGGGAGCAAACTGCTCCCCACAATATATTTTTGCTTTTAATCCCAATCCTTCTTCCCTGTCACAGGCACTGAGCTGTGGAAATCCAAGCCTGGCAGAGATTATTGTACAGAAATATCAGATCAGGCCCCACGTTATTTATCCAGGCTGGTCCCCAGTTCTGTGTTATGTTTATAAAACAGGCAGAAAATGCCTTTACTATAAAGCAACTTGAATATTCTATAAAATCTTTAAAATCAAGTCAGACTATTGGCTGGAAAGGTTTCGTTATTGCTCCTTCACAGAAAAATACTGCAACACTTTTATTGCTTTTTCAGCAACTGAAGAAGATCCTGTTCCCTCTGCACTTCCTGGTGTGTGGCTTTTCAGATTTTATGAGGCATTTCATTATGCGAATTATGGGGGCTAGGTCTGACCTTGTTGCAATTTAAATTGACCAGTCATGGGTCAACATTTGCAAAAAATGCTGAGCATCTGAAGTTTATATAAATTTTTGAAGCGAGTTATAAAATAATAAAATTAGTCAAGAACAGCAGCATTTTTTAATTTCAGTTGAAAGAAAGATGAAGTGGGGAATATATCAAGATTGATGCAGCTGAACCTAATAAAATTTTAATTTTTTCTCTCCACCTGCATCACCTTTAGTTTAACTTTGAATCAATTGCTAAGTTCATGCAAAACTACCTGCTCTAAAAGTGCTCAAAGATTATTAGAGGTGGGGAAAATCAGCAAATTGGGAACTGTTCTGTACAAGACCCCCCCAAACCAATGTCGATTTATATTTTACAAATCAAAAGCCAAGTATGGTCCAGAACTTGTTTTGACTGACCTCTGACATTTTGGTTAAATCCCATGAATTCATTTATTTCTCCACCTGTACGACAGGCTGGATGTGCCACATCTTTAAAAAGGGGGTTACTCCAATGAAAGGTTCCAAATAATGAATTTTCCTTCTACTGACCCCACTCACAGTTCTTTTGTCAGTTATTACTCCAGAGCAGAAAACACCTTCCTTGGCAGGACTAAGGAATTGATTTATTTTCTTTTTTAATACACCATCATCATAGATTCAGCAGGATCTGTTGGACAATATCAATGATATAAACTGCAAAACCTGTGTCAGTGGCCACCCTGACACCCAATAAAACCCTGTCTGAAGCAATTAGTGCTCCCAAGCTCGTTACACAATCCAGAGCAGAGAGGGTAAACTCTCCTCAGACACCTTCTGGAGCCACCAGCAAGGCAAGCACCTCCCTGGGGATGGAACAAAAGACTTTTCCCTCTTATTACTCCTTATTACTCCCTCTTTTCCTCCTTATTACCTCTGGCAAGGTTGGGATGTGATCCTGACTCCCAGACAGACAAATCCTCAGGACAGGAAAAGCCAAATGCCACCCTGGCTGTTTCTGAGTGCTCTTTGATTTACACCTTTGGTAAGTGAAAAGCCTACAGAGACGTTTATCACATTGAGCTATCACCCAGGCCAACTTTAATATCAAAGGAAATTATTCTTACAGCACATGACATAATTATTTCTCCTGGATTTTATTAATGTTGGAGTGAAGCACAAGGTGGGGGCAGGTTTTGTCCCTGCTGCCTGATTTCAGCACTGTCTAATCCCTCCCCCCAGACAAACCCAGGCCTTTCTGGCTCACTCCACACTCTACTGTGCCTCTGTTAAATTCAGCTTTCAAAGGTTTTTATGCAACACCAACTCAAAAAACGGGATAAACCTTTAATTTCTAAAAGCCCCAAGTGTTTGTTCTCAGTACAGTGAGTATTGAGGAAGGATCTTCATTTCACAGGAGAGAGAATATCTATAAAGCACTGCAATAATAGAGAAAATCAAATTCCCAAAATGCTGTTGATGGTGATATTTCCAGTACTGCAGAAAACCACAACTTCCAGGATTATGCTCAGATCACCAAACAATATCTTTGCATGAAAAGTGAAATAATTCAGAATTAATGTAATCTGCTGCACTGCTATGTATTAACAACAACGTGTCTGTGATTGGCACTGGGGCGATTTTTTTGCAGCTGTTGCTTTTACCAGGAAAATTATTTAATTTTTTTTTTTAATTATTTAATTTCCTCAGAGAAGTGTCCCACAAGAAGCAAACCCTGTAAATAAGTACTGCCCCTCCAGGTAATGCAGCAAATTAACGCTCAAAGCCCTGTGATGCCACCATCACTAAAGAAGTTTTCCTCTGAACTTCATTTAAATGTGCATAGCAGAAGGTTAACTGCAGAAAAATGCCCGCTTAAAATACAAAGCAATTATTAGGACAACTGCACAAATCTGTAGGTTGTTTCTACTTTTCTTAAATGAAACGGCGAGGATTTTTTTTTTATTAAAGTGCAAAAGCCCTGGAAAACCCTGGGGGGCCGAATGCAGGAAATGCTTGATCATTTTTCCATACAGAACGTGTTTAATCTGATTATTACGCTAAATCACAGCGGGTGGGAGCACACCGAGCAACCTTGAGCCAGCCGGATGCAGGCTTGTGAAATTACCTCTGAACTTTATAATCACACACACAGGAAAGAAAAATGCTGCAGACACGGGTCACCCTGCCAGCACAGAGTGTTTTCCTCAGGAAAGATTTCTCTGCTTTCAGCAGAGCAGCCACAGTCCGACTCTGCCACTGACCTGGGAGCGGAGCTGCCTCTCACAAACTCATTTTTCTGGCTCCCCAGGCAGTGAGGGAGGAAGGTTCTTATCCTGGACTCATCCAGGATCAATCACCCCACAGGAGGGTGCCTGGGCTGGGCTGGCAGTTCTGCCCTGAGCCACCAGGGATGTGGAGTGCAGACACTGATTTATCCCCAGCTCTGGTCAAGTTTGCTTCTTCTCAGGGAGTTCAGCTCTTATCCCTGCCCAGTGCCAGGCCTGCAACACCCAGCAGAGAGGTTTAGGGGCAGATAAAAGTGAGTAAATGGGCACTTCCCAGCCTCAACGAGTGTGTAGGAGTGATCTAGTGTGTCACACTGCAGAGTTTTGCCAAATAAATACACAGGGGTTAAGCACGAAGGGCTCGCTGTGCCCGGGTCAGAGAAGGAATTAACAACTGAGCTCCTCAGCTGCTGTCAGAAGAGTCAGGAAACCTGCTGTGATCAATATGCAACTGATCCAGGATTAAAAACATTCCTTTGTCTTCTTCATTATAATTCTGGGGTGAAAAAACAAAAAATTGCCTAGTCAAACCTTTGTCCATACTGAGTTTCCAAGGACTCATCTGACTCGTGTCTATCAGATTTGATATTGATTTAGTGCAACAACCTCCATTTCATTCAAAAAACGTGGCAGAGCCAGTCCCTTTACACTGTGAAACAATAAATGAAGGATATCAAAGAGGAAAGCCTCTTCTTTGGTTCCTGTCTGTGAAAATAACTTGGGATTCAATACCTACTGAATAATAACTTGCTCCAGGGAAGAAATCCAAACCAAATAAATACAGGTGGGATGTTGTCTACAGGGTAAGCATTTAAAGTAACTCATTCATCTGGGGATCAGCCCAGACATTAATTGTAAATGGCACAGAAGAAACATCATGGAAGAAAGGGAAATATGTGAGGAGTAAATCTGTGATGAAGAGCAGCCTTGAAAGCAGCTCATTGTGCCTCAGTGAAGCTGGAGGCTGATAGAAGTCAGTCCTCACTTGGGAAAAAGGCAACTTTTCACTTTAAAAACCCAAGATCCTCCTCTGAGATAAGAAAACAGTTTTCTTATTCCCCTTACTAGGCATTGAATGGTGTCTCTGAAGTGCTCCGAGTTCAGTGAGCTGCAGTTTATCTCCCCAAACACTGTGCAAATTTCTTTTTAGAACTCTCTCAGAAGTTTATTTGGTGAAACAGAAAATAGCAGCCACTTGTACTATGAAACAGATATTTTCATCCTTGGTGGGAGACCTGTAGAGGCTGACAAGCAAGCCCTTGTTTTCGCTGTGCACACTTCCTCCCTTTGATTTTTGTTAATTTATTTGTATATCCTCCAAATGGGCAAAGAACACGTTGGACTTGATGATCTTGGAGGTCTTTTCCAACATTAATTATTCTGTGATTATGTGTCTTAGACATAGATTAGGAATACTTTAGCTGAATCAGTTAATTCTTCTCAAATTCACCTCTTGCAGTGACTTTACAGAGTTTAGCTCAAAATACACCTTGGTGCTATCTCATTTTTTATTATATCCTCACCAGCATTTCTGAATTTAAGTCAAGTTCCTCAAAAAGTGGCAAAGCTTTCCACCCTTTTTAAGAGACCTTAACAACCCAAAACACATCAAAAGAAGAAGTGCTGCATTCAGGAAAAATTGGGAAAAGAGATTCGGGTGATGGAGTCAAACATTTCACTGTGTTTGGAAATAAACTGACAGTGAGGCATCACATCACTCAACTCCTGAATGATAATGCAAGAAGAAAAGTGGTTACAAATGAGTCCTCCAGTTTGGAATCAGTAGCAGGGGATGCACTAACCTGGCAATGAACTCTGGTGTTTAGGGGTAATTGTTTGGTGAAAAAATCAAAGCATATTTGCATCGATGGTGGGGGCTGTGTGGGGAACACAATTCATTTCAGGAGATAACAGCAAGAAGCTGGAAAGGAGAATTTTAGTCTGCTCTAGTGGAAAAAGAACAAATAGTCAAGTAATGTAGGAAGCAATTTGCAACTGCCTTTATGATAAAATGTTGCAAATTAATTCTTTCTATACTTACATTTGTAATGTCTGTTTAAATATTTTCTAATAGATACTGGTTTGACTGAAAACATTTATGAACCCTGAAGCTGAAAGAATAGTATTTAATTTAAATGCATTTTAAAAATGAGCTTTTTAACTTTCAGTTTTCTTTAAAAAGACTCAATGAGCCAAAATGTAAAATGAAGACCTTTTGAACTCAGTTACCAATCACACAGAAATGTCTGGATTTGGCCAAAATTCATACTTGGGGATTTATCTACAAATGTTGTCGATTAATGAGAAATATAAATTAACGCTTTCATATTTCCCTCTTCTTATGGATGAGAACATGGCAGACTTGCAAGATAAATGACTAAATTCATAATTATTTTATTAAGCATCATGATCCTTACCCATCTTGCTGTGAAACAGGTAAAGTCCTCGAGGTCCTTATACAGCAAACATTGCATAACCTCTCACTGATTGGAGAGAAACCCCTTGGAGCAGCAGGAGCAGAGCCAAGGAGACAATTTATGGAATTACAGCAGCTTGACCTGGAATGACTGTGGGCACACTGCTGCCACAAATTTGGAATAATTCCTAATTCCAAAGCCAGCTAGTGAGGTCCTCACAATCCATTTCCCTGCTGCACCAACCACCACAGTCTCTGTCCCTCACATGGGGGGGTTCAGGCCACCAGGAGAAAACTGGGTGGAGATTTGGGAGGAGATTTGGGTGTCCTGGAAAGAAAACATTCCCAGTCTGGTGTGGGTGTGTCCAAGCTCCTGATTCACAGCCTCAGAATCCAGCTTTATTTGCCAATGCTGATGAGCCACTGAGCAATCTAAAACTGGGAGACAGGGATTTCCCCTGCCCTGCGCTCCCCACTTTGCTGTTTGCTGCTGCTCTGCAGAAGGATTGCACTTTATTTATTATTTTCCCCCATCCTGAAGCCCTCTGATGTCAGCACCAACCGAGTGCTTCTCCAGAAGCCGGGTGGAGCATTTCACCATGTCAGCTTCCTGCTGTCACAGCTGATAGTGGTAATATTAACAATAATAATTTCTACTCCCTAAAACATCCTTTCAGAGGCCCCTTGCAGACACTGAACCACCCATTAAGGCCACTGAAAACATGAACACTGACTCTCCAACTGCACCCCAGCCAAGAAGCAGCAGCACATCCTTTATTTGATGCAATTTCCATAAAAGTGTGTGGGGTTTTTCTCCCTAACAGCCTGAATGGTTTTGATTAAATGACATTTACTAACAAAGCACTTTCTCACTGGATTGTGGCAGGTTTTCAGTGCTGCTGCATCTGTGGAATGGTTTCAAGTTATTCTCTTAAGTAAACATAGGACTATAAAATGTAAACATAAACAGAACAGTTCTATAACAGTAAAAGCATAATTTGAATAAATAGGCAAGCTAATGAAACACCATTACATGTAAAGACTATCATCTCCCACTATGTGCTAAGCACTGATCTTGCAACAGCAAATTCAGAAGTAAAAGAATTCATTTGCCTTAATCTTTTGATTTTTATGTGAGTCACAAAAAATGTGCTCCTACGCATTGGCCATTAAAGCTACTTTGCAATTTTGTAACTGTTACTGCCTTTTCAGCCTTGACCCACCAGCTGAGGGCTGGTACAGGAAGGGAATCATTTATTTGTAAACTTAATACAGACAGTGATTAAGAAATCTCTAACCCAAACTGCAAAAATTAGTTGAAAGGTAGCAAAATATTTTTAAGGTGTAGTTAGTTGTTCCTCAGCACTGTTGGGTGTGATCTGTCCTGGACAGAACAGGATTTACAAGAATGTAAAAAAAGCCAAGTAACAGCCAGAGAATGACTGGATTGTTAAGGCTGGAGAGGATCATCAAATCCAACCACCAGCAGCAGCAGCAGCAGGGTCACCATTGAACCCTGCCCTCAAGTGCCACCCCCACACCTTTTCTGAACATTTCCAGGTCTGCTGAGCCCACCACATCCCCAACAGCCCATTCCAATGCTTGACAAGTCTTCCCATGAAAATAGCTTTCCTGCTATCTAAACTAAACCTTCCCAGCACACCTTGAGGGCGTTTCCTCTCATCCAGCCCCTTGTTACCTGGGAGAGGAGGCTTATGTGGCTTACTCATAAAAATTATAGCCACATATGCATAATTTTTTAAAATTAGTAATCATTTATATTTTAATAATCATTTATATCTATATTCATTATGCATTTGGATCAATACTCACACGGATTTGAGTGGAACAACTCCATTTGCCCATCCTTTAATGTCTAAAGAACATCAACTTTAATGCCGAGTTAAGATTATTCTTGAACTTTCCTCCCTTAATACATAAAAATTCAGAGTCCTCTACTACGTATTTAAGCCTTTAGTTCAAATTGTCAGTTACAAGCAGATCTGAAAAGTGACATTCTATGCAGGGTTATAAATTCTCTCTCTAATAATTCTGCTTCTTCAAGGTATTGATGCTTCTGTTTCTATTTTCCTAGGTAGAAAATCCACACAGTGTAAGGAAAGTGCATGTGAATGTCCTCCTTACTTATCCTTACAAGAAACTATAAATATGTGGAAAGAAAGAGCATCAGAAGAACAAGACACCTCACTTTGTTATGAAACTTGCAGGATTCTGCATTACCATGTTTTGATTCTGCTTACAAAGCAAAGTGGTAGAAATCTACTGTTATGGGGACATTTGGGACTGTTTGGGAAAAAAAAAAAAGGCATAAACCTGCTACTTTCAGTTAGAGAAAGCAATTTAAATCTGTGGAAATAATTAGATATGAAGCATATATAACTGTTCCTATTGTTTTGATAGCTTTTATCACAGTGATAAATTTGCAGAGAGGTAAGTGTGCTCAAACGGGGTCTTTAAGTGTAAGTGTGATTGTCAATTAAAGAAGAGATTATATTGTCAACAAAAGACAAGTGAATGTTTAAAGTAGCAGTTTGCATATGTTTACCTTGAGTGCTGCAGACTCTGAAGCTGGATTCTCCTCATTTGGGTGCTTTACTGTTCAACCACAATGTAAATTCCAATATGTACTTACCACTGCTTTGGCTGCTCTTTCCCTGCTTCAGTTTCCAGTCAGAGCCATTCCCTGCTCCTCTCTTTTCTTCCTTTCCTCCCGTTTGGACAATTCCACTCTCCCTTTAAGCACAGACATAAACACAGAAGAAAAACCTCAGGGAAGGAAAAGGTGTTGTGCTGCCTGAAGCCATCCATGGCACAAACCCCATAAAACCTATTGCTCTAAACAGCAATAAATGCAGCTTTGTTTTACAAAGTAACAGCAGAGAAAAACCCGGGCACTACAGAAAAGTGGAATTCTTGGTACCTTGTTGTCTTTGCAGCCCTGGTGCATTAAGACAAATTTAAAGACATTGCTTTCTTACTGAATTCTCAAACATTAAATGTCTGCTGTGTAAAAAGGGGAAAGGGCCTGAACTGGATGAAAAATAGAACAAATCAAAGGCAGGAATGGCCACCTGCTCCCTGAGACACAGAAATCTTCCCAATGCAGGAGAGCTTCTGCAGAAGTTCAGGTGCTGAGCTCCTCAGCTCGGCTGCTGGGATTTGGGGGTGCAGAGCCAGAATCTGCAATTGCAGCGGGGTTCTGGCACCCAGCTACAGCCCCCGGGCTCCAGGGCCACTCAAGAGCCACAAAAACCCTCCTGAGAGGGCAGAAGAGGATTTGGGCGCTGATGCCAAGGAGTGGGGCTGCAGGGAGGAGGCAGATTTGGGGGCAGCCACTTCTTCAGGAGTGAGAGGGCAGAATTCCTGCCCTTGGGAACTCCTGTCTCCAGCCAGGAATAGTCTGATTTACAGACAGATTAAGGAGAAAGTACAAACTCATCCAGCTGAGCAGAAGCTCAAAACTGCTCCTCTTCTCTCTCTATTTTGTTAGAAAGGTTTTCCTGATGACAGGAGGTTTCCATTCCAAATAAGACACTGGCTTCAATCTATCTGTAAAAGGAATAACTTTATTTTTTTAAGAGTTCTGAATATTTGTTCAGAGGAAAAGCTGTGCTCAAGGCAATATTGGCTCTTGGACTTCCCACTGCCTGGGAAGCACGGAAATCTCTAAGAATGGTAGCTCTATTTTTCATGTGAATACAATTACTATAACAGTTGTTTCTCCTTTTACTTTTTTACGCTTAGGTGACAAAAGTGGATTATTTAGGGGGTTTTTTTGCTAGCTTAGTGCCACTATTTCTACCATTCTATCTTCTTCTGTTGTGAGATTACTGTCCTCTGGGGAGACAAATTATAACTCTCTTGCTCTGGTACTAAAACACTTTATGTAAATTGAATACAAGGCAGCTTTTTTATAAGGTATAGCACTTTCTACAAAATTAGAGCAATCACGAGGCAAAGCCTTTCATAACTCACTTGGCTTCACTTCCCTGGCTCTCTCAGGAATATTATTATTTTTATCTCTTTTTTTAAACTCTATACCCATTGAGGCAGCTGCTCTCAAACCTCTAAGCCCTTTTGGAGAAAGGTCTTGTGAATGTTGCAAATTATGCTGAAGAGGGATGGATTATTCCCACCAAAACCACACCTTCTGTATCTGTATTTCCAATATCTGCTCCTCCAGAATTTTAAAGCCCCAAGCTGGCAGTGGCGACAGGATTTTACAGCGACATCAGATGTGTTTTTAGAAAATTTCACTTTTCCCAGCAGATGTCAGCTCAGCTTCACCTGGAAGCCTTGTCCTTCACTCACATGGGCTCAACACCCTGCTGGGCCCTGTGTGAGGAGCAGGTCCTGCCCTGGCTCCCAGCGCAGCACCCATGTGAGGATCCCGCTCTCTCAGCTGTGGTTTTCTCCTGGAAGTCTTGAGCTGAAATTGTTCTCTTGGTGCAGCCATGACAAAGCTGAAATAAGAGTCAGTGATCAAATGAATCCCAGAATCCCTGGGTTGGAAGAGACCTCAAAGATCACCCAGTCCAACCCACCCCAACACCCCAACTAAACCCTGGCACCGAGTGCCACATCCAGTCTGTTCTTAACCACACCCAGGGATGGTGACTGCAGCACCTCCCCAGGCAGGCAATTCCAGGACTTTATCTCCCTTTCTGTGAAAAACTTTTTCCTGATATCCACCCTATATGGACCCATCAGTTCCCATTTCTCCACCATTTCCATCAGAGCAGTGTGCTCCTCACCAGTCAGAAGAAATTGTCCTTCAGTGGGATCTCATTTCAGCTGAACACTGAGGAAATACACATTTATTATT
>VZSE01010539.1:2677427-2687805 GCA_013398275.1 Promerops cafer | reverse complement strand
TCACAAGGAGAATCACAGACAATAAAATAAAATAAAATAAAATAAAATAAAATAAAATAAAATAAAATAAAATAAAATAAAATAAAATAAAATAAAAATACAGCTGGTTTCACAAGTGTCATAGGTGGAACCCTATATTTTTCATTTATATAAGCTTGTTGTGAAGCAAAACCCATGTTTTTTCCCCTATTTTTTTTTTTTTTAAGCTGTGTCCTTGGGCTTGAGCAAAAATACTCAGTGTGTCAGTGAGTTAGTACAATGCCCTCATTTTTTTACATTAATGCAGTTAATGGTGCCTGGCAGTGTAAAAAGAATAAAAAAATGGTGCACATTTACAAATTGTTCTTTCCTGTGCAGCATCCAGACCATCTTCACACATTTCAGCCAGGGCCACTTCAGAGCTCAAGCACAGCTCTCCTTGAGGCCACTTGCCATAGAAACCACCCTGAGTGCCCAGGAAAATGAGCCAGCAGAGTCCCACCCTCCCCGAGTGAAAGAAACCCTCCTGCTGTTGTTACCATGCCCTGATATATGGCTGGAGTGAACACCAACACTAATAAAATATTTAACAGCCTAGATTCCACTTGGCTGGCTATAGGGTGCAATGAAGCTTTTGACTTGATTAAATATCCCACTTCCAGTGTGGGGTGCAGGTTTAGCAGTTTTTAATTCCTCCCCAGAGCATCGTGCCAGGTTTTCATGTAATTAAGTGGGTACATCCAGACTGTTTACAACTGGGATCCCTGATGGGACTATTGTCTGAAAACTTTATGTTCTTCTCAAAACTACAGAGAGGCTGTCAAGTTCCTTAATAAATTCCCTTCTAGTGGCTGTTCCAGAAAGAATTTTAGGCAATTTATGATTAAGGAAGCCAAATGGGGCTTCTCTCCCTCACTTTTTAATTTTTGTTTCTTCTTTCTTATTTTATTCTCTGCCATGGGTTAATGGGTCTTAATTACAGGAGTAATTGAGAAAAAGCTGAAACAGAGCTAGCTTAATTTGAGGCACAGAAATGAGACCATTTTCAATATATTAATCCATGGAATAATTAAAAAGCAAAGGAGAAAACTTTAGTTCATGACTGACAGAGCTGCAGCGAGAAAATTAAGTTTGATGCATTAAAAAGCCACTAAATCTGAACCAGTGTCACCAAAATACCTGTGACTGTGAGGAAATAATCTAATAGCATACGAAACAGCTCTCTCAGGTTTTTTTTCCCTCACAAATTTAATAAGATGGAACAGTTCCTTTATTTACAGGTCTCCATGCTTTAGCAGTCTGCTATCCCCCTGTCATGTCTCGTTAGGATGCAAGCAAAAAAATCAAATGGGAAAGGGGTTTCAAATAAATATTTCATTAAGGAGAGCACAAGGGAGGAGGGCTGCACACAGAGCAAGTCCTGCATTTAGAGAAAAGGCAGTTACTGCCCACGTTGTCCCTGTTCTGTGACACAGCTGACCCAGCCAGGTGACATGAAGTGAATTTGTCTGCTCCCACACCTCTCTTCCTCAGCATTCATGAGGAAACGCAGCGACCACGGAATAAATTGCACTTCAATTGCAGGTGATGAATTCACAGCCAAAGAGAGGGAGGCAGAGCAGAATGTAACAAACACTTCCAGCAAGCAGTAACAAAACATCCACGGGAGAATCCCAGCACTGAGCCTTCTGCCTTCCTCTGTGTCACACAAATAATTGCACGCTCTGAATGCCATTTCCAGAGAGCTTCAGCAATTCCAGAGACACAAGGGTCTCAAATTTCCACGTGCTGATCCCAGCCAGAATATCAGGCAGGTACCACAATCAGCAGCTCTTCCTGATGGTAACAACCCATCTATAATGTAGACATTGGCTTATTGAGTATTTTGAAGATAAAAAGTACAATTCTATTAATTTTAAAAAGATCATATAATTCATTGTTATTCTGCTACTTAATCTTTTAAGTGTTTCCTTGTCCTGAACGAACGTTATACAATGTATTACACTTCATATTTTCTTCCAGCTTCCATTCTAATCTTTGTTAATCCATCCAAACTCAACTTAAACTGCTGATAAAAGCTTCTGCTTTGAAGGAAACTTCAAATAGTACAGCAATTAGTATGTAAAACAAGATTATTTCAGTGGATCAGCCTCCAGCTCCTCTCCCATAAATCACTGTTAACCAGAGCATATGGGCACACTGACCCACACACATCAAGGTGATGTAAATATTCCATAGGCAGGAAGGAGATCACTGGATCCATGGAAGTACCTGAGCCCCGTGGACACATCCTGCTACCATGGCCTCATCAGGGACACGGGCAGCGCTGCCCTCTGGAAAGCTGAACAGTTAAAATCCTGCTCTGTGCCTGCAGAGAAACCCCAAAATGCATCAGCCCCAGCCTCCGACCCCCGGAGAAAGGAAGGGCAGGACCACTGCACACCCTCAGCACCACTGCACCCCCTCAGGGATTTCCACACTCTGTTACAAGGGCACAGGCACAGACACACACCAAGAGTCACAAAATCAGTGCCTTCCCAAAAATCCTTTCCATTTCTGGTTTTGTGCGCTGTAAATTGAGGTTGTGGCTCTCACTTCTTTTACTCCATCCTTCAGAGATTTTCACCAGCCACCAGTACAGGATTTGCAAAAAGGCATCTGCAGCAGCAGCAAAGTCTCCTGAAGATGCTTCTCCCCTCTGATATAACTGTATTTGCTAGCACATTAAACAAAATACAAATCTGCACAGTAGAGATTCTTGTGTTCCAGTCTGTGGGCAATTTCTTTGGGGTCAATAACCAATAAAAGCTTAAATGAAAACAATGAACTCTACTCCAGCAGTATTTAGATCTTTAAGCAATGGCAGAGCAGCACTTTCATAGGCTTTAATTTAAAATTCAGAAAATATTCCTTCTTAATTTAAAATTCAGAAAATATTCATTTAAAATTCAGAAAATATTCCTTCTTAATTTAAAATTCAGAAAATATTCACATAAAATTCGGAAAATATTCCGTCTTAATTTAAAATTCAGAAAATATTCATTTAAAATTCAGAAAATATTCCTTTTTTCCCCACATGCCAGTGCTGCTGGATGCCTGGCTGCTCCTAAACTCTGCTCCCTGTGAAACACAGAGAACAGGCCACAAGGGGAGAAGCATTCTGGAAGCAGGGGACAAGCCCCAGGCTGCCCTGAGCTGCTGCAGGAGCTCCTGAGCTGGGGACAAACTGGCTCCAGGCTGACAGCAAACTCTTCCCAACCCTTGGAGGCTGACACACTCCAGCACTTGTAATCTCTGAGATGCATTCTATTAGTACATAAACTAGGAGGAGATCCGCTGCTGGCAGGAGAACAAATCTATTAATTCAGAAAGATGGAAAGGCTTGGGAATAATTACCTCAGCACTCACCGGGCCCTGGCTGATGGGTTCACAGCTCCAGTGCTGCTCAGGTGCAGCAGCTTTCCCAGGCTTCCTCCTCTGCAGCAAAGGGAAAGCTCTGCCCACAGCCCAGGAGCCCTGCCTGTGTCCTGTCCGTGATAATTATGGATTTTATAAGAATTCCCTGCCCTCATCTGAAGGTGTAAGGGAATAAAGGCTGGCTGGTTTGCTTGGAGAGCACTGGCTGAGACAGCAGCACCTTCCTGCTGTCAGTGGGGGGAGAGGAACGTGTTTAGTGACCTTCTGGAAGAACCTCCTTGCTACCACTACACAGAAATAAACCCAGAGACATCAGCTGAATGTATTTCCCATTCACCAGGAACAGCTCCTCTGCAAGCATCTTTTTAAAAGGTTAGGTTAACTGGCTGACAGAGCATTGATTTAATGTTGGTTGTGTTGGTTTTTTTTTTTTTTTTAAATTCCACACTTGTAGAAATGTTAAGAAACAAACCAAACAAACTAAACAGGGTGTAGGAAATGCACAGAAACAATAGAAATGACCAAAGTAAGCATCACCTCTTCCTCAGCATGATTCACTCCTGCAGAGCTGTGGGAATAATGTGGGACACCTTAGTGGTAATTGAGCTTTTAGAGGCCTTTAGAGCTGGTGACAGATTAATAGGTTGCTATCATAAATTCTGACATCCTTGCAATTTCTGTGTTCCTGGATTTACACACAAACTGAACACTGTAAACACTTCAGTGCCCCAGCTGCAGCATTACACATCTGTTAAGGCTGCTGGTAACTTTATGAAATAACACCACGTCACAAAGCAAATCAGTGCTCAGCAATTAAACTGGGTCCAGGCACCACAATGATTCCAACAGATAATTTTCCAAAGTAATTGCTTCAAGGAAAACTCTGGCAACACTAAAAATCAGGTCTGTTGAAGACAACAGTGTAAAAGCAGTACTTTCATTGCCAGTAGTATAAACACAAGAGATTTTAAAGGAGTTTGTTTCCTGATTATTAAGTTCCATGCTGTGTAAAGCAATTATTACAGCTCTCAATTTCCCAATCTTTGTGTTTATTAAAACTAATGAACGCTTTTAGCATACAGGAGACTAAATAAATTTGCATAGGATTATAACAGGCAGCCTATACTCATCCCTGTAGGCTTAAACACTCACTGTAAAAGAAACATTTACCCAGTAAATAAGCAAGCTGAAACCTGAACTCCTCCTCCTTTAACTCCTGCCTGGAGCTGACTTGGAGTGGGCTGCAGAACCACTGTGAGCACAGAGATTGGTTATCAGGGCAGTGCCCAGGTCGCTCACGGCCACTCCAGCACTTCCCACGGGTTCCAGTCACAAGAAATCAGGCCTTGACTCCATCAAACACCTGGATTGTCAGTGCTTCAGGTCAGTTATTTCCCTAAGCACTGCCCAGCTTACTCATCTGCTCCTTTATGATGGAGAAGTAAAAAAGAGAGAGCAATGGAGAGTGGAAAGTTCCCACGGGGTTCTGTTCACAACCCGAGGCACAGCCCCAGGGAGTTCAGCCCCACAAGAGATGAAAAGCTACATCCTTCCCCAAAGAATCACAAATGTTTTGTTGAATTTCTCAGCACCTTCAGTGAGATTCCCCCCATGCTGGAATCCTGCAGCTTCCTCTTCCTGGTGACCTCTGCTCCTCCTCACTCTCTGTTCCAGCGTGTTTAAAAATCGAATTTTTACTGCAAGCTGGAGAACAGGGAGACAGCTTCTCACTCTTACACCCAGCCTTCCTCTTCCTGTTTCTGCAGGCTGGAAGGGAATTTAATTTACTCCTTAGATGCCCAAATGCACACAAGTGTAAAAATTTGTCTCAGCAATGAAGGAGAAAACATACAAATATCAGTTAGAAAAAACTGTTATAAGGAGGAATTTGCTACTACACTGAATGGTTTATGCTATAAGTGTAAAAGTTTCATGCAGGAGAAAGTAGCTTAATATTCTGCCCTGTAAGATGCTGTCCATCTCCTATTAGAGCCAGACATAATTAAAAGTATCTGCTTAAATCTTTAGCCTCATTTTCCTCTAATGTGCCACCTAAGCCTGAACAAGAATTAATACCAAGGAGCTGAATGAGATGGTAAATGCTAATAGAAGATTTATCTAGGAATTGAATCACCAATGAAGACTTTTCCAAGTGAGGAAAATACAAAATAAGGAAAAAAAGGAAAGGGATATTTGTAAAGAGGTTGTGGGGAAACAACTCTGACTAACATTTACCTTTTATTTTTCATATTAAAAGAGAAATTAGGGGGTTTTTTGCTCTTTTTCATGATACTAACATAAATAGGGGGGGAAAGTGGCTGGAAGCCTCTGTGGGAGCAATCTCTGTGATAATTACAAGGATTCAGTGAAGTACACTGATGAATAAATTCATCTACTATATTCTTTTATTTACTATCAACCCTGTAACAGCAAAATTGAGTAGCAGACAATAAAGCAAATAAATTCAATGTTCATATGAATATTGGCATCTTTCAACATTGTATTTAGGACCTATGGCTGAAAACAAAAAAGCATTACAATCAGTTTAACTATGCCTTGAGATATTAGGGACATTTCTTAAAATCTCCAGGAGCTTTGGTTTTCCTTTTTTTTTTTTTTAAGATAAAATATTTGATAAAACATTAGAAATAGTCTCAGTCCACTGTCAGTTATAAATATTCCTAAATTTGGTAGAAAAAAAGACATAGAAACCAGAGTTTTATGATAAAAGTTCTGATTCTACAGCACCCTAAATAAAAATCCTCCAGTTCAGAGAACTGCTTGATAGAAAGAGATTAATCACTTGAAACAAATATTCCCATGATCTGATTTCAGAGCCAGACACCTCTGCTGGTCAGTACTTTGTGTCATTACCTGGAGAACAACTCACTGCAGGCAAATTAAACAAGAAAAACTCAAAGAGCTGAAGATTCAGGAAGGCAATCCTGAACCCAGGTAGTACTAAAGAGAACTGTGCAGTTGTGAGCACAGAGCTGATCCTTTAGGCTTTCTCTCTCCTGTGCTTAAAGCCAGGTAATTCTATAAAACAATGTTGTATTTATCTAAAATTAAGATTAAAGCTAAACACTGCCTACAGCTCTGACAGTGGAACGTTGCTATCTCATTTTAAACACTCAGCTTGGGGAGCTGGAACAAAACCACCCTCAGAAGTGCCTGTTTGGAGGGGCTGAATAATTGAAGAGCAGTGCAAAAAGCTGAAAAGATCCTGCTTTCTCCTCAGTAACTACAGCAAGTTTGCTTTTTCCAGTACCTTATGAGATTTATGAACTCTTCAGATGGGATACTTTCTCATTTAAAGTAATTTTACACACTCTGTTCTGAGCTATTACAAAATGTGTTCAGAGCTTGCAGCACAGCTTCCCTCTCTGCTCTCCCATCTCAAGCACTGTGCTGAAAGGAAAACAGAGGAAAAGACCTTTTATTTCCTCCTATCAGCCTGAAAAGGGCTGCTTTTCACTTGATCACATTGGTATTTTTAATATTTTCTAGCAGATATTTTAAAAAAATCTCTAGTTTGAGAACACAAAAAGAGGAATTTATGTATAAACCCCATTATTACAAGAATGAGCCACCTTTAGGATAGGTGGGGAGAGATGTTTCCTGAGAAATCTCCCTTGGATGAACACTTTGCAGGCACAAACACAGATTTATTGGAAATCATTGGCTCCATCTTGTTTCTTTTGAAGTGAACTGAAGCTCTCCTATTCTCTTGAATAATAGCACAGTCAGTTTCTCAGCTCAGACTCTTGTCCTATATACATTTCTGTGGCACTCTGCATGTAAGAGCAAATACAGAAAAGAAAGAAAACAAATCCCAAGCCACAGGACTACCTTAATTTCCATCATAAATCAGTTTGTCTTTGCTATAGTGGAGTTATTGAGCAGAGAATCCATGTATTTTATTTTTACCTAATATTTGAACAGATTAAAGAGAAAATAAAAAAAAAAAAAGAGGATCAGATTGACTTGGATCAAATTGGCTTTCCAGCTTTTATTAGTTTCTCTTTTTGCTTGGAGACAAAATTTACAATTACTGAAGTGCAATTAGGCTGTTTCAATCTCCAGTTTCCTAATAATAACGTTCAGTTTTCAGGAATAAACCTTTTCAAGAATAAACATCCATGGTGGCAAAGCAGATCCAGGGAAGAGGGGCTGGACTTTGGGATGAGGGGCCCCTGCAGCCCTGTGCAGAAGGGTCTCAAACCCCCAGGCTGAGCTGAAATGGGGCTCCTGAGCCCATGGAGGAGGTCCCAGGTGAGGCTGGGCAGGGCCACTGACGTTTCCTGGTGCACTCAGGTCCTGACAGACAGAGATGTATTTTCATTTTCCAAGCAGCAGCTGAAGCAGATAGTAAGTTTATCCTGGGGGGAAAAAAAAAAAAAAAAAAAAAGAAGTAGTAGAAGGTTTCAAAAGAAATGTCTTACTTGACAAAGCCTTACAAGCTGCACCACAGAGGTTTCTGGGGATGAGCAGTGCTGGTAGCTGGTTTTTATGGCCGTGGGTCATGCAAGAGAGCTTTGTTCTCACAGGAATCCCACCCAAGGCCAATCTGAGTGTGCTGTCAAAATGGAAAGAACAGAAGCATTTCTAGATAGGATTTTTAAAAGGAATTGATCCTGAGAAATGCTGACCATTTTCTGGCAGGTTGGAGCCTTCATCTTCCATCACCACTCTCCCCCTGTGCTAACATCTCTATCTCAGGCTTCTTGAAATTTCTGAATCAGAAACTGAGCTGGTCCATAAGGCTTTCATTGAATAGAAAGACTAACTAGACTAATTTTAGCACAATTTTAGGGCTTATGTCAAACAAATCTGCATCAGATTGTGAAGTTTATTATAGAATCATACATCTAACCAGCTCAGTGGATTTAAGATCATTATTAAACATAGAGAAGGAAAAGTTCATTTTCTAGCTCTCCTTTGTTAAAACAAAGCCAGTCCACCTCTTTTTATGAAGCATGGCTAAAACCATTTTATTTTAGTTTTCAAATGGAAAAAGTTGTACTTGTCTAATGGATCCCTACTTAAAACTGCAGAATTGCCATCAAGAGGGCATATAGAAATACCATAATGATTTTTGGTGGAAGTTCTTACCTACTCTTCTGTCTCCACAGACATTATCCTGGGAATCTGACCTAGACAGAGGCTCTTTTGGCAGCCCCTTTCCTGGGGAGCTGAAGGAGAAGGACTGACCAGCCAACTCTGAAGGCTTTTTATTTAGCTGAAAATTAAGTTCTAAAGGTGGGAAGGGATTTTCTGAAGCTTAATTCATTGCCAGTGAGATTCAGATGTTTTTTATAAAGTCTTTTTTATATATTTTAATGCTTCTGAGTTATATTTTCCCTCCCTTAAGGGTATAATCGTTTACCTTATGACCCTCAGTTCCCTAGGAACTGCTCGCTTTTTTTTTTCTTTTGTCCCCTTCCTTGGGAATCTCTAACATATTGTTCTAAAATTTGTAATTAGGCAGTGCTTTCTTTTTGTCTCTTCACAGCCAAAGAGGGCTTGATTCTCTCCTCAATTCTTATTTCAAATGCTGAGAATCACAATTCCCTGTGCTTTTAAGGACAATTGCTGCCCAATTCTAATCTCACTG
The DNA here is from genome assembly GCA_013398275.1 of Promerops cafer. Classification (NCBI taxonomy): domain Eukaryota; kingdom Metazoa; phylum Chordata; class Aves; order Passeriformes; family Nectariniidae; genus Promerops; species Promerops cafer. The sequence goes on along the minus strand of VZSE01010539.1, from coordinate 2,678,792 downwards.
ACATCAACGTGCGCTACATGTTTTGCTGGTTTAATGTCTAAAGGAGGCAAATCCTTAATGTCCAAAAGAGTCTTACCTTTGTAAGCCTGAGCTGGGAGCACGATGGAGATGTTTAACTTCATTCACAAAAGGTCCTGACACCCTTGAGAGGACTTTGGGCTCATGATGAGTCTTTTGCCACAGGGCCTAGAGAACAGGCGACACTCAGGTCTGTGACCTCAAAATTGCACAACCAAATTTGTGTTGTTTCCTGCAGTTGTTTCAGAGCAAAAACTGCAGCAGGGCTCCCTGGGGCTGTGGTCCCTGTCCCTGAAAGTATCAGCAGCTTTCCAGGAGCCACAGCCTCCTCAGGACATGGGGGAGCTGCCCAGGAGATCGGATTTGTTCCCTGCTGTGCAGCAAGCCAACAATGACACACTTGAGACACACATGAATTATTTATTTCAGAGTTGTGCAAGCCTGGGTGCTCAGTGGCGTTCCACAGACCCAGCACACCCCAGCAGGAAATATGGACACATATACAAATATACAGTGGACAGCGCAGGGTCATAAACTGAGACAGGGGAGATTCAAATTAGGTATTTGAAAAAAAAATGTATTCATTGGCCGGGAGGTCAGGCATTGGAACAGGCTGCCCGGGGAGGTGCTGGAGTCACCATCCCTGGAGGTGCTCAGGGGTCTGGACCTGGCATTGTTGCTGTGGTTTAGGGGTTACAGCGGCAGCGCTGGGTGAACACTGGTGGACTGGATCCTAAAGGTCTCTTCCAATCTTGACGATTCACGGAATCACGGTATCAATTAGGTTGGAAAAGACCTCTGAGATCATCAAGTTCAACTTGTGACCGAACACCAACTTCTCGACCGGACCGTGACACCAAGTGCCGCCTCCAGGGAGGGACTCCACCGCCGCCCTGGGCAGCCCAATGTCTAAGCACCCTTTCTGGGAGGAAATTCCTCCTAACGTCCAACCACCGTCCTGGCACAGCCTGGCACTGTGTCCGACATGACTTTACGGTTCCAAAGTGCAGCACGGTGAACTCTGAGGGCAGGGCGGTGCCGGGGAATCTCCGGCCAAGAGGAGCGGCAGCCCGTGACCTCCGAGCGCCACACTCAACATGGCGGCCGACACACCCACCACACACCCCCAGCCCCGCCACGCTCTCCTCACTTCCCATTGGCGGGACGCGCTGTCACTCTGCGGTCGCAGCCAATCAGCGCGCGCGAAGCGGCCCGGTGGGCGGCGCCGCGGCCTGCGGCGGTGTGCGGGATGAGGCGGCTGTGCCCGCGCCTGGGCCCGCGCTCGCTGCTCTGGGCCGCGCGGGGCCCGCGCCGCCCCCCCTCCGGCGGCTCCCCCGGCCTGGGGGG
>VZSE01010539.1:2622872-2677376 GCA_013398275.1 Promerops cafer | reverse complement strand
CCGCCTGGCCCGCGACTTCGGCGTGGAGCACGGGCGGGTGGCCGAGGCCGCCGCCAAGGTGCTGCAGGCCCGCGAGCAGCGCAGGGAGCCCGGGGCGCTGCTGCAGGCCGAGGACCGGCTCCGCTACTACCTGAACCCCCAGTACCGCGGGCTCTTCCAGCAGCTGGGCCGCCTCGAGGGCGGGCTGCGCTTCCTCGTGGAGCTCAGGGCCGACCTGATGGAGGGGCTGGCGAGCAAGGCGGTGGATGGGCCCCACGTCAAGGTGAGGGCTGGCCTGGGTGGCTCTAAGGGAGTGTGGGGGGATGTGGTTTGAGGCTTCCTGCTCGTGGTGCTGCTCCTGGAGCCACGTTCGGCTGGGAAACAGTCCCGGGAACCCGGTTCACGGTTGGGGTCTGTGTGGGTCTCTCAGTTCGGGAAGGACATTGGAGTGCTGGAGTGGCCTCGGGGAAGGGGAGGGGTCTAGAGGCCAAGTCCGATGAAGAGCGGCTGAGGGAGCTGAGAAAGGGGCTCAGCCTGGAGAAAAGGAGGCTCCGGGCTTGTGGCTCTGCACAACTGCCTGACAGGAGGGGACAGCCGGGGAGGGGTCGGGATTTCTCCCAGGGAAAGAGACAGGAGGAGAGGGAACTCAGGCTGGGCCAGGGGAGGCTCAGGTTGGACATCAGTAAGAATTTCTTCGCATAAAGGGTGATTAAACATTGGACCAGACCCAGAGAGGTGGTGGAGTCCCTGTCCTTGAAGGTGTTCAAGAAACCACTGCTTATGGCACTTAGTCCCTTGGTGTGGCGAACAGGGTGGTGATGGGTCAAAGATTGGACTCGATGGACTTTTCCAACATAAATGATTCCACGATTCTCTCGAGAGACACGAGCGAACCCTTTCCCCCAAGGGGAAGCTGCCTGCCTGACACTCAGGAAGGAAGTGGCCCCTGCTATGAAGCAATGGACTTTCCAAAGTGGCAGTGGGAAGTGCTGGCACATAATATATTGTTTTAAAAGTTAATTTACAGCAAAACGGGGCTTGATTATTTTTCATGTTGCTGTTTCAGTTTTTGTCCTCTCTCTCTTATGTTGTTATCATGTGTTCTGTTCCTTCTTTTCACCACAGGACACTGATTTCCCACTGTCCTTATAAACAGTTGAATTTCTGATGAGCTCTTGCAATGCACAGAGTGCAATTTGCTGAAAATCTGTTTCGTGGGTGCAGTTCTTCCTCTTGCTGTTCAGGACCCTCTCACCTGCAACCCTTCACTTTTTCTGTGCCAGCATTTTCCTCTTGAGATTTGTTACATTTTGCTTGCTCACTTCACTTTGTTTATTTCAGCCCTTGAAATACGACTCTGGTGGAAAATTCACAACATTATGATCTCAGGTAGCAAATCATCCAACGATTGCTTTTAAAATATTCTTCATCCTTCCATATGATTTAGAAAAAGTCAGTGAAAAGTTCAAGTTGCTGGCAAAAGATAATGAAAAAGAGCATTTTTGTCATTTTGATTTATCTACAAACCTGCTTCCATAATTAAGCAGTAGTTGGAGTGTATTTGTAATCTTGGTCTTGTGTTGATCTACTGGAAAAAAAAGAAGCACCATCATTGTTAAAAGTTTTTCTATAAAAAAGTGCTTGGGATTTGCCTATCAAAAGTCCTGTGTAGCCATTTCATTAGTGCAGAGTTGATTTCAATTCTAACATAAAGACAAATGTGCAGCAAGAGTTTTATAACTTCTGTACATTTGTGTCTGCACTGACAAGGAAATGTAGGAATAAAATTAAATGGATCTCCTTGATGCTGGTGGAGAGTTACAGAATGCATTATGTGGCCTCCTGGGATTTTGGTTTTGCTCAAACTGTCTGAAATATTTCTCAGTTTCTACTTTGTAATTTGAAAGACCTATTAAAACTGGCATTGCCCATTGCTGTGTTGTAACTATGAAATATTTTCCTATTTTCTCAGCACTATCAGTATAAAAGCAGCTCAGACTGCTCATATATTGGGTGATGAAGGATTTCTATTTTGTGTTTGTTCAACAGATTGCAGTAAAATATCATATTTAAGTGATTAAGTCACTTGAAGGTGCTTGAGCACAATTTACTCATTGTCCAAATGAGCAGAAATGGGGGCAGAAAACAGAAATAATGATTTTAATTTTAAGATGTCCAATAATACAAACCACAAGAGCCAGGAGAGTTTTCAGCACTGCCATTATCACTGCAGTAATTACTATTAGCAATAAAAAAGCAGAAACCAGTCCCCTTTAATTGGTGTCACTATTGAATCCTGTTTTGCTGGTGGGGATATTTTTCCAGTATCTCACCAGGGATATTCTCTATGTAGATTCTGAAGGTAATTTGTGGGGAAAAAAAACCCAACAGAAAAAAAATCCCTGAAGCCCCACCCAAAACAAACCAAATCAACCCCCCCAGCACAGCCACCTTCAAATGCTTGGCAATATCAGAGTAGATCTGTAAGTCCCAAATTAAATAAATCAGGTTGAAAACTTCAACCATTCATAAAACATGGGCAAACTCAACTCTTGTGAGGGGCATTTTATTTAGTAGTTTGAGAGGGAAAGTGAAATACTTCCATCATCAGAGAAGCATTTCTTCTTATAAAAAATAATTAATTGGAGGTTTTCATAAGAGTTTTCCCATTTGTTGCCCAAGAAGTAGGTACTTGATGTGAAGATTAAAAAAGCTGTAATTTGCTGTCTTGTGGCAAGAACACAGAACGAGAAAAAAATAACCACAATTTATTAGACTTGGCTAACAGAAATGGAAGTATAGCTGGTAATTTGAAATACTGAGTATGTCTTGTTGCTCAAATTTAAGACTGGGATGCTGAATAATGAATGTGCTTGCTTTTCTTTTTAATGAAGTGTTGCAGATTTAACTTTTATGACTAAAGAGGCCTCTGAAATGAAAACGAGAACTTACGTACCACTAAATTTACAAAATAAGAGAACTTGCCACTAAATCTGCAAAACAAGAGACCCAAACTTGAGCCTGGCCTTGTTGGAGTGAAGCTTTTTGGAAATGCTGAGCTATTAAACACAAGTCAGAATCTTGTTTAGATGAGTTAAACACCGTCTGGGATAGTGAAAACTTTTATGTCTTTCGGCACTGTAGAGTTTTGTCAGCACAGAATCGTGGGATCCTGGAAGGGTTTGGGTTGGAAAGGACCTTAAAGCCCGTCCAGTTCCACCCCCTGCCCTGGGCAGGGACACCTCCCACTGTCCCAGGGTGCTCCAAGCCCCACCCAACCTGGCCTTGGGCACTGGCAGGGATGGGGAGTGCACAGCCTCTCTGGGGAGCCTGTGCCAGGGCCTCCCACCCTCACAGGGAACAATTTATTCCTAATATCCCATCTAAACCTGCTCTCTTTCACTCTGAAGCCATTCCCTGTGTCCTGTTGCTCCAGTCCCAGTTGGGGTTGGGCTTGAGGATGGTGGCAGGTCCCTTCCACCTGCAGCCATTCAGATTCCTGCACAGTGCCCTGTTGTTCTATGAAACTGTGTTATTGACAACTGACGGGTTGTTTGACTTGTAATTCCCCATAAACAGTATTTCTTTCTCCCCAAATCATTACTGAAGGCACACGTGCTCCACCTTCTACTTTACAGCTGCTTTGCTTTTCTCCAGCTGCACCTGGAGCTGCAGTAGCCCCGTAATGAAAGGAGCCCTCGGTGCCTTTGGCAGCCCTTGCTAAACCGTGAGCGGAGCCCAAGTGATGACTGCAGTGCTTGCCACGGTGCCAGTTTCCAGGCAGGGTGAGTGTCCTGCAGTCAGTCCGTGCTGTCTGGGCCTTGTTACTGCTGAGGTGCAGAGCAGGATGTGGAAGTGCTGCCAGCAGGAGTGCTGAGTGCTGCTGTCCAGCTCCCCTGTGCTGCACTGCAGCTGAAATGCTCTTCCAAAAGCACCTGGCTGACAAGAGAGCCATAACAGTCTGCTCCTTTGCCCCCACATCCGACAATCCAGCTCGTTTTTCTGGTGTACACTGTGCCCCTACAAAAGAAAACCAACCCTGGAATACCTGGAGACTTCCACTACACCGTGGGATATTTGACCAAAGGGATTTATGGTTATTACCTAAAAACTTCAGAGCTGTGCAGAAAGAAGGATTCACAAGTCAGAATAAACAAACCAATCCGAATATATTTGTTTAGGAAAAGGGTACTAAAAAAAAATTATCATGGAGAACAGAATTGTTGTATACTGATGAATGGCTATTTCTTCTGGGTTTGAATTTTTTTTTTTTTTCTAGTATGCTAAGGAATAAACCTGTCCTTTTATTCAGTCTTGGAATACTTGTAGCAGTTACTTTGGCCAGCAGAAACCTTCTTTGATGTTTGTCTTTTGACAAGTGCCTCTGCAACTTTCATCTTTATTAGATTATAATAGGAAATATTTTTGCTTTTTTATGACAGTCCCGAGACTACATCTGAACTTAGGAAAAATGTTTTAGGTTTTCTGATTAGATTTATATATTTTTTCCAGTTGCTTTTCTTTAATATAGCAAGCTAAAGTACATTGGAGCTTAATTTTTTTATCTCTTTTATGTGCAGCAGTAGCTATTTAATAAAGGTTTGAATAGAAGATGAAGAGTTTTTGTTTAGAAGTAAATGGCTATTAAGTTAGTTTCAGGTAAGCCCACGTTCCTGATCAGGCTGTTGGGAAGTTGGTGCTGGTATCACACTGTGTCTTGTGTGCAAGGCAAATGGAAGAAAGAAAAACAAGCTCTGGCATCTCTTTTAGGGGTATTCATGCTGTGCTGAGTTCAAGAATATTTGTTAAATTCAAGTAAATTTAGACAGGAAATATTTAATAATACAGGCAGCAGGAAACTGGTAAGGAATATAAAAATCACTATTACAATGAATCACTATTACAATGAAAGGGTTTGACATTACAGTTGGGTTTCATCTCATACTGTTCCAAAGCTGGTTTGATTTTTCAGTTCTGTTGTCTTATGCTGCTGGGTTTTATTTTTCTTGCTCAAATATTTTCATGTTCTTAGAGAAGAAAAAATCATCTGCATCCTGTTGAAAGATATTTCCATGGTATTGAGATCTGAGCTGCTGTGCAACTGCAGCCTTGTGGTCAAATCTGCTCAAAACCTTCTACCCACTGTCTGCTTTTTGTCCACAGTGTTTTGCCTTATCTTCCCTGCCCCTGCTTGCACTACAGACAGTCCCTTCAAGGATTTTCCTTGCTTCAGTCCTGGACTATTTTGTGGTTACTCTTCTCAAACAGATCCATAAGTTTCCTTTAAGCTCCCAATGTTGTAGTTGGAGTGAATGAAGGTTATTTTTACTCACATTTCCATGTTGTACCTTGCTTACTCAGCAGCTAATTCCATCTTTGTTCTGTTTGCAGGAAATGAATGGAGTTCTCAAGAACATGCTCTCAGAGTGGTTCTGCACAGGATTCCTCACCCTGGAACGGGTCACGTGGCAATCACCTTGTGAAGTACTCCAGAAAATTAGTGAGTAAGTGCCAAAGGCTGGAAGGAGCCCTTAGGAAGAGCTGATGGAATGCTTGGGACTGCAGAGATTCACTGCTTTCCAGACTCTGCTTTTCTGAGCTGAAGGCCAAGCATTGTTATGAAATATTTGCATTAACACACTGTAGAGCCCAATTTTAAAAACAGATTGAAGTAAAGATAAAGGGGATAATTTGTGCCATAATTTGATCCTGTAGCTCCCACAGTGCATTGGTAGAGTGCTGTCTTTCCTTCACACTGTCTCAGTTACCCAGAGGTGCTGCAGTGGTTTTGGCTGGAACTGGTGAGGTGCACAGGATCACTTGTAAGCTACACGTGAAGAGAGCACCTTGGTTTTATTACAGTGTGCTCTACAACATTGATTTCTGAATCTGTAACACTGATTTCTGAATCTACAGCTTTGATTTGTGAATCTACAACTTTGATTTCTGAATTTCTGTCAAATAGTCAAAGTTGTGATGAAGTTGAAAATTACTATGTTATGTGGTGGGCTACCTTGTATAAAATCTTGAAGAAAAAATAATCTCTGGAATGTTGATGGGGCAAAGAGATCTTGTACAAGCTGAATTTTCCAACTAAAAATAATTAGTAATATTTAATTAATCTTTGAGGTAATTTGGCAAACACACTAGTGAGTGGGTGTGCAATATTCCTTTACAATCCACTTTGTCACAGCTTGCTGACAATTTATTCACAGCCTGATTCTTGTTTTTTGATTGGAAACTTTTCTCACTGGCATCAGTGGGAAAAGCACTGAGCTTGTAGGGCAGCTGACCTCTATTTTAAATGAAATAATAATAACAATAACAATGATAATAACAATGATAGTAACGATAATGATGATAATAAATTACTAACAGTAATAATTTTCTTTTTGAATTTGCTCCTGGAGTTCTGAAGCTGTGCACCCTGTCAGAAACTGGGTTGATATGAAGCGTCGAGTTGGGGCCTACAGAAGGTGCTACTTCTTTTCTCACTGTGCCATCCCAGGAGAGCCACTGATTGTCCTGCACGTGGCACTAACCAGTGACATCTCCAGCAGCATCCAGGTACAGCCACTGAGGCATTTAGTACACAGCAGAGTGCTCACATTGCAGTGTGCTTATTGAAAAATCCACAATTCCCTATAATTTGGCAATATTTGCTTTTGTTTCATCTGTTAAGAGATGAGAGAATTGGCACGAAAAAATTACAGGGATATTTTGTCTGTCTTGTGTGTTATGTAAATTGAAATTTTGAGGGTTTGCTCAAGAGCAAGAAGAATAAAAAGATAAGAAATATATCGAGAAAATGGGACTAAAATTTCAAAGTGGTTGCAATTACTTCTGAAAACTTTAAACCATATTACAGTTTTTCTCTGCACTTACTGATGAATAAGCAGCTCTTCCTACTTTTTTATTAGATTTTTATTGTTAATGAATAAAACAGTGGGGAAAAGTGTTAATGCATTTAAAAGTTAAAAACCTCCCCATAATGACAATAATAACTACTATTAACATTTTTTATTTTTAACCCTTATTTTCTCAGGCCATAGTGAAAGAAGTGCCACCTTTAGAGACAGAAGATACAGAGAAAATCTCAACAGCAATTTTCTACTCCATCAGTTTGACTCAGCAGGGCCTGCAGGGGGTGGAACTCGGGACTCACCTCATCAAAAGAGTTGTCAAAGAGCTGCAGGTGGGTGTGGCAGGGGGGCTCAGGTCTGTTTGCCCAGCCTGGTTTAGTTCCCAGTTCATGTCTCTGCTCAGCCCAGGAGCTGCTGGGGTGTTCCCTGCCCTTGGCTGATGTCTGCCACATGTAGATTCTGTTCACAGTATAACTGGGTAAAGGGAGGATTTTCTGGAGATCAGAATTGGACCTGAAGTCAATGAAACATTTCTGTTGGAGGTGGCTGGGACACTGCTGTGTTCTGCTCTGATACAGCTCCCTGTTGCCTCTCTGCTGAGAGGGAAGAGCCTGATCAAGATATTCTTTCTTCAAATTACCTGACAGTGCCTTTTCCAAAATCTTACAGCTGCTCCAGGAACAGAAACACTTCTGTTAATTAGTTCATTGTTTGGTTTGTTGTATTGAATTGCCACTGGTTATTTATGCAGTGTGCATGAGTGCCCTGAATACATCTATTGAGAAAAATAAAAAGGAGAGAGATTTCTTTGCCCAGAAATATAGTAAAGAAAATGTCTTAAAAGTCAAAAGAATCTTTTACTTTCTGCCAGTCAGTTCTCTGAATTTAGATAATATTGCATGCTGAAGGATTATTGTTAATAGCTTTAGTACTTGGAGAACCTTCTTCCAAGCAACTGGAGAAAGGAATGAAAATTCATGTACAGAGTGGTGTGAAAGAGACAGTCACATTCCTGTGCTGAGCACATTATTTTATTTAATAGTCTTTCCTACTTAAATTGCTGACAAAGCTACCACTTAAAAGTAATGATCACTACTTGTGTTTATATTCATTGTTTCACATCTGGATTAGTAACAATGTCTGGAAAACTGTCTGTGATTTAGAGCTTCAGTTCTACTTACAAAAATATCTTAAAATTGGATGCTCCAAACTTCTACTGCCAGAAAGTGATAGATTATTTAATTGCTGAATCATAGCTGGCTGCCCTGAAGTTGGTTTTTAAATTTTTTTTATTATTATTTTTTTTTAATGGCTATTTTGGCTGAATTTTGTTGCTTCTTGCTTTTGGAATGGCTTTTAGATTAATTGTTGAAAGTGCAGTAGTCCAGGTATAATTAGGCCATGCCATCTGTCTGATGTTGACTGGGGGGAACTTGGAATAAATTCATGCAGTTATCTGCTTTCACATCTGAAAAATAATTTCTGGATAATTGAGTTGCTCTCATAAAATAACCCTGTTGACATTGTATCTGTCCATCACTAATTGCTTGCAACACCAGCAAAGTTGTGAGTTGTAAAGGCAAACAGACACATCATGCTTAGATAACCTAATGCAGGTTTTAAAATTTGGTGTGTCCAGCAGAAGAGTGTGCTTTGTATTTATATTTATGGCAAAGTTTTTACATTTCAATGTTTAAAACCCAGCCCCTCTTCAGAGTTTATGATAGGAAACTCTTTGCTGAGATGCCTTTAAATATATTTTAATCATAAAATTAATCCCTCAATCTTAAACAACTTCTTTAGTATTGAAAACCTGAGTGCTTTCCATGCAATGCCAACAGTGGAGATCTTCCTCCCTACTCAGATTTCCTGCAGTGCTTAAAGGTGTTGTGAAAAACGTGCTGGTAGGAAATTGTGTGACAAACTGGAGGTGGACTGAGGTGTTTATATATGGTCTGTATGCATAGATTAAAGGTACAGCAACCTCCATGCATTGCCCCTACACCAGTCCTGTTTGGAAGGGAACCACTCTAGGGCTAAAGAAGATAGAAAGGATAATCCAGGAATATTTATCCATTGTGGATGTGGCTCTCTAATAGCTTTTTCTTCACTCTTTGGTGTTAATATTTTTCTCTCTCCTGTTCTTCACACTCCTTCACACTTTCTCTGCCTTCATTCCGGAGTACTGTCTTGGAATTTGTCTTGAATGGTGCAAGAACCATCTCCCACTGCATGTTTTACATCTGTGAAGTGACCCTAATCATTGTCCTGATCCCACAATTGTTTGATGCTCTTCTGCAAGGCCTCCTCCTTCAGCTTATCTGCAAACGTTGTGCCTCCCATCCCAGTGGCCTTCCCCCCTCAGAGCAGAGACCCTCTGTATTTCAGCTCCAAAATGCTTCCACTGTGCAATTTCTACAAAGGGCTCTTCAGGGCAAAGGCAGGGCATGCAATGAGTAAATACTCTTGGCAGCCTGTTTTGCCTGGCTCCCAAAATTCTGGAAGTCCTTTTTCTGTGGATTAATTGCACACATGTGCTCTCTTTCTCTCTGCTCAGGTGCAGCAAAGGACTTGCCAAGGCTGTCTCTGTTCAGGTTGGACAGAATTCTTGGGAGCAGCATTACAGTCACTTCAGGGGGGACAAGTGGTGTACAGGAGGGCTGAGTGGACTTGGTGACAGCAGCTGGAAACAATCCAGCCTCAGCAAAAAAGTCCAGGGTCAAAAATTGCATCTCATTGAGCCAGCATCCAGCAGCCTTTGTAAAAATAGATGGGTGAGGTCTCTGATAGAAAGAGGAGTTTTTATATCAGCTTTCCATGGCTTTGCAATATACAAATCTTTTTTTCAAGTGCTGCTAAATCACCAAGTGTTCCAGGTTACAGAAGCTGAGACTGTCTTTAATTTAACTGGTAATAAAATGCATTGGGAAGAGGAGACCATTTGAAAGGGCTGAGGATTTCGTTTTTCATTTTATTTAAATTGATGATTAAGACACTTTTATAGCTTGCCATTTGAGTTAACTTTTGTGGACATCTGTTTGATCTGCAGAATTCTGTTTGAGTTGTGTTGTCCCACGGTGCTGCAGGCTCTTAAACTTCTTTTATCCTCCAGTAAAAATCCTTTACCTGACTTCTACCTTAGTGTAACCTGCTCTGACACTTCTACTTGTAAGTGCCACTGGAACTTCCAAACAGAAATCCCAGCTGTCATTCTTCATGAGGAAAACTCCAAATTGGACCTGTCATGAATGTGTATCTTTAGGTCAGGAGCATGCACAAAGCTAGGAGTGTGCTGAGAGCCCCTCTGCATCAAAGCCTTCATCTGACAGGGTTTCAAAAAACTGTACTGAAACCTTGATCTAAACTCGAAAATGATGGCTATAAATCCAGTTAGTACCATGCTCCTTAATACCTCATTAATATACAAATAAAATAGAATTTAATGTTTTAGAAATCTTCTTGCTAATTTGCCTGAACTGGTCATGTACTCTGCTAAAGGTGAGCATGTGTGGGGCAGCACTTCTCACCCTCAAAGGATGCCAAGCACTGATTCCCTCCTGAAAGCATTCCTTGCAAATGGGTTTTTCTTAGGATTGTTGGGAAAACTGATGGGGATTTCACACCCCAGTGCTGAGCACTGTTAGTTTGAGGCACTGTGTACAAACTGATGGCCGCTGCTTTTGGGTCTCACTAATTTAAGCAGATGGATGCTGGATGAAGTTGAGGCACAAAATGGGGTCCTCAGTTTCCTCTCTTTCTGTGTGCACAGTTTGCAGTTAGAATCCTCAACCTGTACCTGGACATGCAGGTTTGGCATTTGCCAGTCTGTATAATTGGGTAAAGGGAGGATTTTCTGGAGATCAGAATTGGACCTGGTGTCACCTACAAGGGGCATCCTGGGAGAAACTGTGCTGCTCTCAGGAGCAGATTATTCGGGTTTTGGCAGTTTCTTGGCAAAAGTTTGCTACACAGATAATATAGAAGGGGTTTGTGTACAGGCTTCTGTTGTTTCTGAGCATATCCTGTTGGGATTATTTTGGGATGAATTCATTAGGCCACTGATAGCACTTTGATCCCAGTTCTCCCTGTAGAAACCTGGGAATAGGCTGTGTAGGCTTTCTGTGCAGTCTCTTGTTTATATTAATGTATATAAAGCAGGGAGCAGGCAACAAAAACAATCTCTTGTATTTCTGAAATTGAAGCTTGTGTTGGTCCCAGAAATGAATTGGATTTTGAAACTATTTCAGACAACTATAAAAACCCAAACAAACCCCAAATTGAGTGCAGGCAGATCATTTCTAGCAAGCTGATAGGTGCTGGTGAACGAGGATGGATTTCTCATTAGCCAGACATTTAATTCCCCATGTGTTTATAGCCACTCTAAGCAGTCTGTGACTCTGCAGAAGGTACATCATGGCAATTCAGTCAGCAGATGACAGACACAGATAACTGTGCTGAAGCCTTTGAGAAAACTGCTTAGGATTTTATAGCCTGTGGCATTTGAGGGAGAAAACTGATAGCTGCTGTGTGACTCAATAGAATGCTCAACAATTGGTGGCAGATTTTAGCTTTCTGCTTGGGCTGTTGATAATTGCTACCTTAATTTGATCTAGGTGACCTGGGGAGATCATAATTTCCAAAACAGGCTTTGATTTCATTGATGAAAAATGTGACCTTGGACTGCAGCTTTCAGAGTGCAAGACAGTTTCAGATGAGATATGGATAATGGGAGAAATCTGTGCTGTTCTGCAAGGAAAGGAAAAAGAAAACAACAACAAAAAGCAGCAATCAAACACAGAAATCTACCCCGAACCAAAACTAGCAGCTGTTTCTTAATGATGTGTGGGTTTCTGACAGCAAAGTAAACATTAATGGATCTCCACCAGTAGCCTTAGAAATCAGCACATCAATCTAGCAAAACATAAATGTGCTCATTCCGCTGCATTTATTTATTTTTCCACGAGAAATGGATGCCTCAGATAAGCTTCTAAATAAACCTTTTATCAGATGTGTAGTAGTTGGTACTGTACCTTCAAAATGGGGTCACTTTCCCATATCTTATCTGTCCTGAGAAGTAAAAAACCCACAATTTCCCATTTTGTGTTTTTAATAGAGTAAGAGCTACTAACCTCCTGTGAAGTGTTTGGGGTGAACAGGTCACTCCTGAAAGTGGTGATAAACAAGGAGCAGTCAACGTCCCCAGGAATCCGTGTCAGATACTGAATTAGGAACTTTGCAGTGGTTGTTATTACCTCAGGAGAGGGGAGGAAATAATTCATTCTGCCTTTTGCCATCGTGGCTGGTGCACAGGTGCCCTCGGGCTCTGCAGGCTGGCGGGTGCGGCTGGAATTGTTACCCTGTGGAGGCCATAGGCACAGCTCAGCTCCTGTTAGCTCCGTTCAGGGGCTAAACAGAAGGTGTAAGAGATGTCTGTAAAGGAACTTCTTTATTTTATGAAATGCACATGCAAGGAAACCTGATAGCTGGATTTCACAGATGGTTTTAAAGATATCAGCTTTGGAATTACTCTTAATGAAATATCATCACGTCCTTTAGTGGAAACTTGAAAAAAGTTTCTACTTTACTGGTTTTTACTTTTTGCTAGAATTTCACCATCCGAGTGTGGTAGTTGTAGCAGTTGTGAGCATGACCCAGTCAGGATCTCCTGGGAGCTCTGATTACAAAAATGCTGTTTTGTTCAGTAAGATATAGAAATTAGTGGTTTTAGGAAATAATTTGCTTGGTTTTCTTTATTGGTTCTCTAAGGAGATGAAATGAGGTGTTGCTTTGATAAGGTGTAACTTGATCAGCTTTTCTGGTCCCAAAAGAATTTTTAGGCTGATGTATCTAAATAACAAAGAGCTTCAGCTGAGGGCAGGCAGTGCTTTTCTGCCGGCGATCCAGCTGTGTCCCCTAACACAGAGCTGGCTGTGTGTCACAGGGCTGCAAGGCACAGGGCAGCGGGGACACGTTTGGGAAGCTGTGCGGGAAGGGAGAAGGTTTGTGAGTATCGGAGATGGTCTCGGCCCAGCACTCGAATTTTCGCAGCCTCCCGCAGCCTCCCGCAGCCGGCTGCAGATGGCGGCTGTGTGGAGCCCAGCAGCACGGGGAGCTGCAGCTCGCACAGCCTGGCAGCGCCAGCTGAGCCCTGATGGCTTTTTAATGGTTACCTCGGTAATCCTCGAGGTAGAAAAAGCGCCATTTGTAGTCATTTAAAGACAATTTTCTGCTGACATTAAGATGCTTCTGTAATGTTGATGAATGTCTTGGTTCCTACCATTTCTTCTGTTGGAACAGTAATTAAACCAACGCTGGGGTGGTTTCAGCTCTGCTCTGTGTTCCCTCTGTTCCTTGGCCCCCCACTCCTCCAGGAGGGTTGCCTGGTGGATTTTGTGTTCATTCCAAGTGACAGTGACTTTATTCTTCTCATTGGTGAGCCCCAAAACTAACACGGTTTTCCTTATGTATGTTTTGCTTTACATGACTTCATAGTTAGCAAGATTTAATCAGAAATTAGTAGGAGTAGGGAAGAAATTTTATGTGGTTAAAACAAGTGTTATATTTGCAGTAAAAAAAATATTCGCACACTTTGTATTTCTTGCTGGTTTAGGGAATATCATTAAAGGTAGCTGGCCTTTATAAAGAACTTCATTCAGAACTTCTGGAAATACTTCTTTCCATAAAAATCTAAAAATAGTACCTCTTGATTTTACAATAGACTAAAATAATAAACTGCCTTTGATTTAAAAAAAAGTTATATATGAAAAATAAATAGTATTTAAATGGTTTTCCAAACTTACATGTCTATTTTAAAAAACCATTCTTTTCAGAATTACTTCTTTATGGCCTGTGATTTTATTTGTTTATTTCTGCCTGTAAAAGGATAACAGCAGAATGCAGTGGTGGTAAGTACTGCAAAAAGACTTTTATAGAGATGCTGCGTGAGGAATGGCATTCAGTCAATGTTGAATTTTCTGCGTGCTCCCAGTGCCTTCTCATCACTAACTTGTTACTGCCAGGGGGATTTTTTACCTTTTTTTTGTGTCCATGTGTATCAGTTCCTTCTCAGATTCCCTGGTCTTCACTTGCCAAAAAGCAAAGGCCATCAGCTGCCCTTTCCCTCAGTCTTCTCTGTGTCAGTCATGACCACACTCATGATTTATTTTTTCTCTCCTTTTATCTGTAGAAAGAACTTCCTCAGATACAAGATTTTTCCACACTGTCACCTATCCCAGGATTCACAAAATGGCTCGTTGGTCTCCTCTCCTCCCAGACAAAAGAACAGGGAAGGCATGAACTCTTTACAGAATCTGAATGGCAGGAAATCTCTGAGATCACAGGAGACTCCACCAGCGAAACACTAAAGAAACTCTTGAACACCAACGAGTGGGTGAGGTCGGAAAAGCTCATTCAGGTGCTGCATTCCCCCCTGATGAGACTCTGTGCCTGGTACTTGTACGGGGAGAAGCACCGAGGCTACGCCCTCAACCCGGTGGCCAATTTCCACCTGCAGAACGGCTCGGTGCTGTGGAGGATAAACTGGATGGGGGACACGAGCCCCCGGGGCATCGGGGCCTCCTGTGGCATGATGGTCAACTACAGGTATTTCCTGGAGGAGACAGCCTCCAACAGTGCCCTGTACCTGGGCTCCAAGCAGGTCAGAGCCTCCGAGCAGGTGCTGGCCTTGGTGTCCCAGTTCCAGCAGAACAGCAAGCTGTAGGTAAATCTCATGAACACTCAGAGTGAATGTTCCTCACTGTAAAGAGCTGTAATCATCTGCAGTGGCTTCACTTCAGTCAGAATGTACCTTGTAGGACAAACGTGCTCAGAGTTACCTGGGCTGTCAGGGTCTGTGGCCGTGTGCTCAAGCTGGTTGAATCACCTCTGCTGTGTGCACAGGGGCTGTGTGTTAATGGAGAGTAAAATCCTCTTCATCAGTTACAGCCCAGGGGTAACTTGAATGGAAAATACCTGAGCCAGCGTTGTTCTGTTGGTAATAAATTGTAAAAGCTGTCTTAGAAGGGAGCTGCACTTCTCTGTCAAAATGCTGCTATAGATTGTTCAGAACCAAAGTACCTGGAATAAAGGTAAATTTTGGGTCAAATATATTATCAAAACAGCAATCTACAGTTTTATTTCTACAGTATCTGTCTTTTGCACCCTCAGAAAAATCTCATATAAAACTTCCTGGTATTTTCCTGTTTCAAGCTAAAACTCACTGAATCCTTGCTTTGCTGGAGCATGGAAAAGCTTTACACTAATGTTGAAAAATCAGGATCTCAGTACAGCAGGTATGTTATATTTGCAGTTTTGGCTGCTAAAATTTAATGAGCAATAAGGAAGTGTTCAAATAGGAGAGGAGAGCAAGCCAGACTGTTACTTGGGAATCAGGTGAGGAGTTTCTAAATATGTGTATTATATTTTGGCTCTGGTAATGTTTTAAGTTGATAAAGAGCTTTTTAATAAAGAGGTAGGTGTGATTTATAAACCAATAAAACAAACTTTCTCAATAAATCATAGTTTGTGGATTTCAGCATCTCCCCTCCTTCACTTAGTGACCCTCCTTGATAAGTTTCACCACGGTTACTACAGGACACTCCTGTTTTTAACAATGATCAAGGGTTGGCTCCATTCTCTTGGGCTTTCTTATCTTTCTCAACTGCCTTAGAATTCAGGTTTCAAGGTGAAATTTAGCTGCTGGTATAAACACATACAAGCCATTCTTGGCTGGCAGGAGTAGAGCAAGACAACCCTCTCTTTGTTAAACTCTTCAAGTTTGAGGGAAGCAGGTCTGTTACTTCAAGTGAAAGAGTTCTGAAAATGCAATGGTTTTGAAAGATGATTTTATTTTGAAGCAGGAGGAGCTGTGAGGGCAATTAAATCTGCATCCTCCTGGCCATAGTTCAAAAAGAGCTAATGCTTCTGCTGTCTTGCAGATGGAAATACAACATAATCCCATATTCTTAACAGCTGGACTCGAAGGATAATGAGTTTTTTCCACTTGGAGCCTCAGACAATTGTATGAGAATTGGTTCAGCAACATGAAATGATAGTAGCTTATGAGGGAGGAAAAGCAAGGCTGCTAATGCTTTGTTAACACTTCAGTTATTTCCCAGACCTGCCTGTGTGCATCTCACACAAACACAGCTCAAGGGAAGCTGGCTGCTCTCTATCTCTATTCCTACCAATCTTCACATCAGGAGGATGGGTGCTGGTGTTTGGGCATGGCAAACAAATTCCCCCCTGCACCCTGTGGTTCCAGGACTGGTTTCTCAGCTCACGTGGTCGGGCATGTCACTGTGGTGACAATCAGGTCTGTCCCTGTCACTGTGCAGGTGACATCTCTGGATGTCCAATTAACCAGGCGCCCCTGCACCAGCAGCCAGTTTAATCTGCTGGTAGTCCCAGGGGTTGTGATGTGGGGCTGAGAAGGAGATTGCAAAGCTGCAGCAGCTTCTTGCTGGAGCTCTTGTGGATGGCTGCATTTGTTAGGTGACATCTGGTCTCCATCAGAACCGCAGCACCTGCAGAGTTGTTTCCTTTTCAACAGTTGTCGTGGTTGTGGTTGTTGGTTGTGTTGTGCTTTCTGAGGTCACATCATCTGTTACATTGACAAGTGAGCAATGTGAGGCCAAAGCTCCTGCAGTGAGCTCTGGGTCACAATCACAGCACCAGTGTGAGTGCAAAAGGATCATTTGGAGATGGAGGTGGGACAGCCTGCCCAGAAAAGCCATCAGCTGTTAAGTGCTATTAGTTTTCTTTCACTGGCCATTGATTTTGTCTTTCTGTTGGATTTTCCAGCTTGCTACTAAAGAGAGATTTTAACATGAAAGATGCTGAGGAGAAAAAAATTAAATATTCACCATCTGCTCTACTTACCAGGACAATAACTGTCCCTGGAGAGGATTGTGCTCTGTCACAGGGAGTCTTCTCAACACTGAAAGAAGAGACACGTCCCCTTCCTTTGTGTCCCTGTCCGTGAGTGCCACTGCAGTGCCCTTTCTGAGGAGCTCAGGAGGGTGTGGAGAGGAAAAAGGGGAGGCTGCTTTTGCTGCCTCTCCTCAGAGAGCAGAGGGAGCTGCTGTGCTGGAAGAGGCTGCACAGAAAAGCATCTCAGTTTCACAGCTGCATCCTGCCTTTGAAAGCAAATCAATAGAAATTATGTTGCTTTGTCACTTAGGCTTGTTTATGATCAACTCAGGCTGTTTCTCTTGTCACAGGAGCGGGGCCTCCCTTTGTGCCAGCTCTGTGGGGTTGAGTGGGACCTGTGCTCTGAGGTTTGCCCTGCCTGAGCAGTGAGAGGCAAGCAGTGCTTGGCTGGGAGATGTTCAGTTTGCAGCTGCTGGGCCATCACAGTCCTGCCAAAAGAAGGAAGTTCTTGAAGCAGACAAACTTTCCACCTGTATCTCTGCAGTTTATTTTATTTATTGACCCTCAGGAGCTACAAAATGTGCCCCCTGTGGGAATTCCTCCTTGGGGAAAGGGGTACAAAGGTGTTGGAAAGATAGGTAAGGTAAGGGCAGTGGGATTCTTCAGCCTCTTGGTGAGGAAACTCTTCTAGGAAGGAGGGTTCAGGGTTATGCCCAGCATGCCAGGAGCATTGTTTGAGCCTTGTTTTCTTTAGGAAATAAGGAATGAGCCATCACATTTATTGTCTGGTATTTTTACTGCTTCCAAAAGCATTTGACTTTTTCAAGCAATTTCAACCCAAATCTTTCTCAAGCAAGGGTGTCAGCCACTGGGGTGTTGTATAAATGTTCACTGTTGAGTACCTGTCCTCCAAAAAGGACTGATAAATGGACCTAGGGGGATGTCATGAGCCTGTTCAGGTGTGTGCCTGCACTTAACCCAGCTTACTGTCAGGTGATTGGCAGTTTTCCACATGCAGCTGCCATAAATCTTCCATCAGCCACAGGTCATGGGGAAAGTTGGATTGCCTGGAGTGTCCCTTCCAAGCTAAATGCTCAAAGTTAGGCAACCAACACAGCATAAATGGGTTATATTCAAGGTCTTTTGTAGTCAGTCTTAAGTTTTGGGTTTTATTGTGGATACCCAAAACTGTTCAGAAACACAAAACACTTTTTTTCCCTTATATCTAATAAATGAATGTATACTCATAAATCTGTAGCAGGACTGGGGAATGCTGAGGCCCAGCAGGATGTAACCTGACATGCTGGGTAAGTTATTAAACCAAAAAAGCAAACCCGAGATCTCTCTGCTGCCAAGGCTGTAATGATCATGTGCAAATGCAGATTTCTGTGGGTTTTTCTCCACCTGGCTATTCCTGGAGATGCCATAATTGCCTGCAGGATGCATTAGCTCACTGCAACAGCTCAGTATTGAAAACCAGAAGGTTGTATGGCATTTTTGTATTATGTGTAATACTAATCAATATCCATCTCTGCCTCTTTATCATCTCTTAATTGTGGGCAGAATTATCAAAGATAATCTCTGGGAGGCAGCAGCTGTAGCTGCAAGAGATAAATTAAACAGTACCTGGTCAGATGGTGAGGAAATAAAAGATATTCTGTTTCCATTTTCAAGAAACGGCAAGAAAAAAGTAATTTTTACTAAATTGTTTAAGCTAATGGGCCTTTTTTTCTTTTTAAAGAATGAAAAGTACGAAGGAAAATTAAAGTAACTCATTTACTGAAACAGATTTGTGAAATTCTTTGCTAAATGTGACTTTTAAACGAGACAACTCATTAACCCAGCTACTGGGGATTAGATTGGAATTATTTACTGAATCTTAACCAGAGTCAGAACTTGGGAGTGTTGAGGGGAGTGGTGGAGAAAGATTGAGAATTAAAATGACACATGTTGTTTCTGCCTAATTACAAAAGAAAAGGAAATTGTGCCAGAACTTTAAATAGGGAAAAAATCATTACATTATTACAGTCTGTATCTAAGAATATACTTAGATAGACTTCATTTTTCATTCCAGAATGGTATTTAAAATGCAATTTAAATATTTAAATTGTGTTTGCTTAAATTTTTAAAATAAATGTGGTTGTTGTGGGGTTTTTTTTTTTTTCCAGAGAATATTCTCCTGATGAGATAGCCTTGAAATTTCATATTTTTACTGCAACTAAAGTTCTCCTAACGAGTTATGTTGGAGTTAAGAGGATGCCTTTAGGCAAAGGATAAAGTTTTAATTGGATTTTTGAATAATCATCTTTTGAGTCCTTCTCAAACTTCAGACTGTGTTTGAAGCATATATTGCACTGTAGATCTTTGATGTCACACTCCAAATGTGCAGCTCTCTGCTCTATTTATGGCACAGCTGCCCTGCAGTGGGAGACTGGTGGCTTTTGTAGGGAGGGACCTTAAAAATCAGTTCCACCCCCTGCCATGGGCACCTTCCACTGTCCCAGGCTGCTCCAAGCCCTGCCCTGCCTGGCCTGGGACACTTCAGGGCCCCAGGGGCAGCCACAGCTGCTCTGGGCAATAAATAGTGCTGGTTTTGCCCAGCTGTTTATTCTGTGTTTGAAACACCCAGGATGGATTTGCTCTCTGGCTCCCAGGGCAGCCCTGACTCTGATCCCCCTGCAGGGCTGCTCCCCAGCCTCTCTTATCCCAATCTTTATACCCCAGTGAAATTCTTCATCAGATCTGTGATTCTCATCTCCTGCTGCTGGTCTCACCCCACCACTCTCCTTGCTGCTTTTCCCTGGTCTGGCTCCCACCCCCTCATGCCCCCTTTTATTCCCTTGGTGACCAGCAGCAGGACTGGTGTCACAGGAGACTGTTTGCTCTTCTCCAGGTGAGGTTCCCAGAGCTTTACCCTGCTCTGGGTGGCAGGGACACAGCTGGAGAGGGAATTCTTGCTCAGAGCCTGCAAGCCAAGCAATGGAGCATGCTGGGGACAGTTAATGCTTCAAGGAATTCAGCTGTCTGACCATTTTTCCCCTGAGCCTGTGCAAAGACTTTTGGAGGCTTCAAACCAGGACGGATTTGTCCAGCTTTCACAAGAACCTGGTTATCTTATCTCCCAGTTCCACCCCCAGAGCACTGAGGGGAGAACGTGCTAAAGCATCTTTGTGAAGTTGCAGTAACACACAGCAGAGCACAGTGATGCCTGTTCCTCCTAACTTTGTCCTCAAAGAAATAGTGAGGGTTTTGCTCCCTGCTGAAAACTGTTGCTAACCAAGGTATGGGGGTACACAGGAACTTTCAAGCTGAATGGACTAAATTTTAAAATAATACCAGGCTAGCCTAACTAGGGACAGCTGTCCTCAGCTTCTGGCCCACCTTTTCCCAAGGATTCTTGGCAGATCCATCATGGAGAAACAGAGTTTATATTTGATGGTAAGGAACTGTTCTGTGAGGCAGAGCAGCATAGGTGTATTTCTCTGTTTCTTAATATGCAGCTGATTTAGATAAGATCACTCAGAGAAACCATGAAGCCAATAAAATATGATGGTGTAAACTCCAATTACCCAGCAGGATCAGAAGCCTGTGAATGCTGGGTGAGAGAGCCTTAGCAGAATGAATGATGTAGGAGTGAAAGCTTTTAAAACAGAACAAGGCTCTTCTCGCTGCTACACAGGTTCATCATTTCTTTTCCTGAAGGAAATAATTCTGAGGATTTGAGTCTATTCAGTCTGACACAAGTGGCTGAGAAAAGGAGTATTGAAAGAGCAGGTTTTTGATATAAAATATATTGAAGTAAGATATGTGAGTGCTTTTTCCCTGAAGTGCTCACTTCTATGCTTAGGCCATTGTTAATGTGATGAAATTTATTAATTAAGAGGAATTTATTCACTATGTTGGCATCTCTTTTGCTGTTTCTCTTCCTCCCTGGTACAGAGTGTGTCTCTACTGCTCTGTATTCCATTCTTTGATGCATACATAAAAGTAGGAGGTACGAAAACATTCATGTTGTTGTGTTTATAAAAACATTCTCAATGAGAATAAGCCAGTGTTTGAGGCAAATATGAGTTTGATTCTGTTCCATGAAGCAATCAGGCTCTTTTCTTTCCTTAGCCCATGCTAAACTCCAGGTCACAGGTTTCTATTAGGAAAATAAATATTAGAAAAGAGAATGAATGAAATCTGAACTATTAACACGTTCCACTTCTTTTTTTTTTTTTCCCCTCAGTGAATTTATTTATTGGCACATCAGTGAGTGTAATTCTCCATAACCAAGTTCATAAAGTGAGGGAGAAAAGAACACTAATTAGATAATCTCTGGCTTTTATAGGATTAAAACCTTCCTGCCCACAGACAGACAGCTGAAATAGTGGCTCTGTTGAAATCATCATTGAAACTCCTAATGGCTTTCATGGAGGCACTGGTGATTTGTCTGCCTCTTTGCTCATTTGGACTATCTTGATTTATCTCAGGTTTGCTCTTCCCGTGTGTGTTTATTGCTCTTGATGCAGCCTATCAAGCCATGCAGCCCCCTATGATAGCTCTGTGGAGATATATTTAATTTGATTTGCTGCTATCCCCAGGAGTTTATTCCCTGTCAAACAGCTGCCTGTTGCAGAGAAACCTCAATATAGAAGCACATAATGGTTTATGGATGGAGCATTTAACAACCACCAGTGAGTGGCATATGTCTGGGAAATCTGTCCCAAGCAATGGCATGTGCAAAGAGCATTGTTCTGCAGCAGTTATGGGGATCCATCCACAAATGCAGCTCAGAGGAGAATTAGCTGACAAGTGTATTCAGGAGTTTATAAACACCTCTGCTGTCTGAATGCCTCTGTGCATTTTAGTCCATTACTCCTGAGCAGGTTCTTAATAGAAGAAGAAAGTCCTTCAGCATTGATTCCTGTGCCTTGGTGCTCTGCCATTCTTCATCTCTCCACATCAGGGCTTGTTTCTCTTTCCTCTTCCTCCAAAGGAAAAAAAAAAAAATAGACTGCTTGAATGTCTACTGGGCATGACAAAAAAAATCAGTGTTAACAGGGAATTAACTGAGGTTGCTAAAACAAGAGACACGGCAAGGCACATCATTTGCATGTGTTAATGGGAGTAAGGGAATGAAAAAAGAGGAAGTGCCTGTGCTCCATCACTGCCAGAGCAGGCACTTGGAGCCACCCTGACACTGATCTGCTGCCACTGGCCCTGTGCCAGAGTACATCCAGTAAGTGAAGTCCTGCCCTTGCCCAGAGTGCTTGCATATTCATTTCAAAGGGCCTGGATCTTAGGCACTTCTTTTAATGGAGTGATTAATTTCTATTATTCCAGTGTGTGTGTGGCTTCTCACATCCTCTCAGGATCATGCAGATGAGCAGAAAATCTGAAATGGAAACACTGGGGTGTCAGGTGAGAATGACATTTTCCACGGGGGTTAAAAATGTTACCTTAAACCTTAATGAGGTTTTGTGGGAGCTGGATGCCACATGCCCTGAGAACTGCCCTGCCCACCCTGTTTCTTCGAGGTGCCATCCTCCCACATTCCTGCTCAGCACTTGCAGCAGTTCCTTCCCCCTGGGGCTCTCTGGGAATATTCACACACACATTTCAGGGCTCTGAAGGCCTCTCTGACATTTGAACTCTGAGCCAAACCAGTTCATTGTGAGGAAATATCTCAGCTGACGTGTCAGGAGGGGACCAAGCTTCAGCAGGAGAGTGATGGAAGGGTTCAGGTAAGCACTGGAATGGGAAAAGTTTGGGTGAAGAAGCCCCTGTGATTGTCCTCTGAAAATCCTGAGCCCCTGGATCAAACCCTGGCATCGCTTAGAGCAAAGTCCATGTCTGCAAGGACACTTTGGAAATGAAGTTGAGCTTTGGGGGCAGATGTTCTTCAATGTTTTTTGGTGAATTCCAGTACCCAAAAGGCCAGAATTCTAACAAGTGCTCTTGGAAAAAAAAACCCAAACCGCAAAACAATAGCAACAAAACCAAAATGATTTCTTTTCAAAGAGATATTTGCCACCAGAATTTCATTGGGGTGAGGGAGAAAACCTCACACTTCCCCACATGCTGCCAGTCAAGTGTCTCACAGTCTCAGCTGAGCTCTTCACATGAAACTGTGGCACATTGCTGTAAACTTCCAGGGAATTGCCCTTTTTAAGGAGGAAATAGAAAGGCCACATGATATTTGCCTTCTCTCAGCAGGGTCCGTGTGAACACAGCAGCACATTTGTTCTGAGTGACCATCCTGGAGTGGTCACAGTGTTCTGGCAATGAGAGGCATCAAGGCTTTCTGAGGGGAAAATCTTCAGAGAAACTAATCCAAGTAAATCAAAAAATAGTCCTAATCAAGAATAGGATTGAAGTCCTGATCCAGATCTTCTTTCATATTTTCTGTAGGCAAAGCTGCTGCATCAGTGTGGCAAATACCCATGTCTGAATCAGGAGTAGATGAATAACTATAAATAATAACAACATCTTAAGTTAATTTTATTTTTATTTAAATTTTTTTAAAGCTATGTGAAAGTATCAGCTGTCAAGCCCTTTCATGTCTCCTGGGCTTGTGTTAGCCTGGTGACCACGTGCAGGTTTGGAAACTGCATTTTTGACATTTTTGGAGCCCTGATGAGCTGCAAGTCTGAGTGCCACGAACAGAGGCTGCTCTGAGACCTGCTGTGTGCTCCTCGTGGTGCCTCCACATCCAGAAATTCCCATTTGTTCTCCATTCACACCAACATTCACCTTTCCTCTGCAGAACTCTCTGGTTCTACCCCAAATCTCACACGGGCTCCTCAGCTGGAGCCCCCAGAAGATGTTTATGGATCATTACAGAGTTTGCAGTCAGTGGTAGCCCTGAAAATTCTCTCAGATCTGTAGATTTCTGCTGTGCACTGTAAAATAATGCTTTGCTACTCTTCAGTCGTTGTTTCATACGGTACCTCAGGCAGTAAATCCTTCTGCAAATTCAGTAAATCTTTCTGTGTAATAGTAATGCAGTGTCATATTCTGGAAAATTATTTTAGTTTTGTGGGATGTAGGTACCCCCTGCATAACAAGACTCTGGTTTGTGTGTTTTCAGTTGTGTTTGGTGCCTTTGCTGCTTCTTGGAGAGTACAGAAACTTCAAGGCATGGCAAAGAGAAACATTTCAAAATACAAACCAAGATATTGACAAGGAATAATAAGCAGTAGGTGATTGTAGGAGAAAACTGGATTAAAGTGAAATTATCACAGGTCTCACTTCTGCTGGGTCAGTACCAGCCTGCCCTGGATCTTCTCATGTCCTTGAAGTTTTTCTTGAGGAATTTGAAATGTTGTTTTTTCTGTGCTCAAACAAGAAACATACTTATGTATTTTTAAACAAGGTGTGTTCTGTCTGGCATTGTTCTGAGGAGAATGTTGCTGTGCATTTCCAATGGGCAAAGAATCCAATTAGAGAAGCATGAGGAGGTCTGATAAATACTGAATCCTGCTTGAAGCGGGAAATGAAAAATGTCTGGAGGCACCAAGCAAGCATTCTTTTGAATGCTAACAAAAAAGACATTTAATGCTTTATGGTAAACCCATCAATACAGCCAAGATGCTGGAGAGGACATGAACACATGCTCAGGTTTTATATGTTTGTGCAGCTCATTAAAGGAGTGATCTGGGTTGTGTTTTGAAGCCTTTCTTGTGAATAGAGGAGTGCAGAAGGACACAATAAATTTAGTTTGTGAAAATACCAGCTGTAGAGTGAAGATCAGCAGAACCTTCAGAGGAATTAATGCCTTTTGGGTTCAGTGGGACTCCTCCAGCTTAACCTGGGTATAGGATATAATTCCCTGAGTGTAAAAGCCACATCACAGCACATGGAGATATGAAATAAAGCAGCACAAGGGTGGTTTCTGCAATCCCTCTGTAAGTGACTGGGGGTTACTGTTTTATGAGAGAGAAGGAGTTCATCTTGAACCTTGTCCGAAGGGATGGGGAGCAGCTGAGCATGGAAATCATCAGAAGGGAGCAAGTAAGGCTTGAAATCCCTAACTTCCATTTTCCTCACCAGCTTCCCCATCAGGAATCCAAGGAGGTCTCCTCCTCCACTCATTTCTGCACCGTGGTTTTGTTGGTAGCTGTGTGCACTAAAAATGCACATTACCTGTTTGCAGGGGTTTTACTTGCCCAGTAGTGTCTGTAATTCTTTCTAATCTACTTAAGGGATTTACCAAAGTACCACCATGAGCGAGAAGGCATAATGCTGTTATTCTGTCATGGAATAACAGGAACATCCTTCCATATGGGTAATGTCTGTGCTTCCATTCCTCAGCTTTTCCATACTTTACCATTTCCTGCCTTTCTGCTCTTTGTTTTCACTTTGGGAATGTGTCAGTTCTCTCCATCCCTGTTTACATGATCAATAATTCAACATTATTTCCCAAGGAAACCCTTGAGAGAGGTCCAGGTGGGACTCACCACACTGCCAAGGGGTCTCTCAGAATCTGCATTTCCTCAGCTGCAGTGCCACAAGCTACGTGGGTGTGTGCAGAGTCTGAATCCTGGGGCTGGTCCCATTTCTTTGACCTAATTACTGATGACCCCTGATGAATTATGGCTACAGGCTGTGTCAGCCTGGGCATAAACTGACAGGGGTCACCCAATGCAGGATCAGGCTGTGGGCAAACTGGGAGATTTCCAGACTGGTCAGCACTAAGGCTGCTGATCCATGCCTGGTTAAACCCCCTCCAGAGGCAGAAAACATATTTTTGCTTCTTTTCAGTGCCTCTGCAAAAGGTTTACTATTGTCCTTGTCTGTAGTGGACAAACTTGCCCAGAGATCCCAAGGTTTGGTTTGGCCATTGAACTTATGAACCAACAAACTCAATCCCTCCATCCTCCACTGCACAGCTGGAGCCAATTTATTAAATGGCAGCATCATTATGCTCTGGCTCTGTTGTGGTTGTGGCTGTCCTGCTCCCTGTACACTCCTGCTCACTCCACATTTTCCCTGTTTCCAGCAGCCTTTCCTCTATTTACTCATTATTTTCACTCCAGTGCCTCCTGTTTGGTGAGGTGTTTGATGCCCTGCTTCATGTAATATTACCTTTGATCTAATCCCTGCTCTCGCCCCAAATGCCTTCGTCATTCTCGGCTCCCCACTCTTTGATATTCCTGAACTACTTTTAAAATCAACACCTTTCCTTAATTGCACTCCCTCCCCTGCCCCTGTGCTTTGGAGCACTTCTGTTCTGGTTCTGGCAGCCTGTTTTCCTGTCTGCTGGCTTTCCTTTGAGGTCCCAGCCTGTCCCCTGCACACTTGGGTACAAATCATCTGGGTTAGTGTTATTGCTCCCCTGTGACCCAGCTGATATTTGGGAAGCCTTGGTGTTCAGCCTTCCCCAGATAAAAGCAAGAATCAGCTTACATGGATATTTTACAACTCTGTGAATAAAGAGTTCTTTCATATATTTGGACAAAATTAGAAAAAAGTGTAACTGTGCTGTTGAATGGTTCTCCTGTAGCAGAGTAAGTATGGGTGCAAGTGTGCTACTAAATATATAAACATAAATAATCCTTGCTTTCTCTCTTCTTCCAGGCAGCATATTTTTCCTTTATAACTCATCCCTGGAGAAAGGTTCATGAGTGAAAAATCATTGCTAACTTCATTTTTTGCCTTCACTGTGAATTTCTTTCCTGGAGCAATGATAAGAAATAATGGCTGCAATGTTTTCCTTCAGAATCCATACTGTGCAACAAATTGTCTGGTTTATTTGTTGTTGCCATATTTAATTTAAGTGTAATAATTTTTCTCCTTGGCTTATCTATTACATTTTAAGTTCAAAGGCTCTTCCAAACCTTTTTGCAGCATTATTTTAGGAGCCAGATCAGTTTTGTAGTTAGATGTGGAAAGTAAGATTCAAGTCTCAAGTCTCCCACTTCCTCCCTGGGTTGTAAAGCAAAATCAATCAGAGCCCACAACTTAAAGTGGCACAAGCAGAGAGCTGTTTCCTTGGTGTCCCCAAAAAGCAGCCCAGCTGAGCCACAGAAATTCAGTGTTTGTAGCTCTTTGTCCCTGTATGCCTCAGTTTACCTCTGTAATGTCTAATTCCCAGGGCAGGAATGGCCAGTCTGTTGAAAGGCTGCAAAACCTCACCCAGCTCTAAGTGGGTTGATGGGTGCTGAGTTAAATGGTGATGCCTCTTGGCATCGTGAGATGGTTCTGCTCAAAACAGATTTGGAGAAAAGCCCTGGCTGGGCAGATTCTTTTGTCACATCTGAGCAACTTCAGCAAATCTGAGGGCAAAAGAATTTCCTGGGTTACATCTCTGTGAGCCTGTTTTCTTCATTAGTCAGAAGAGGCGACGTTTGTGAGAGCACAGGGTGTGAATAATCACCTTGTGTTCACCTTTGGGCTTGTGGGTCCAATTTATTTTGTCAGGTGAGGAGTCTGGTTAATGAAGGATGGGAAAATGGAGACTGGGGAATATGAAACCTGCACTGTCTGGGTCAGGCTGCTGGCCCTGGTCTGTGCTGGTGGTTGGTGCCCAGGTGGGCAGAGGCTGGGGGAAGAGTGAGTGCAGGTGTGTGAGGCAGTCACAGAGCTCCAGCCATCCTCATCCAAGGGTGAAGAGGCACTGGGGTGTGACATCCATCCTTGCTCTGTGTCAGTGGCACAGGACACCCCTCAGTGCCCTTCAACTCCAGCCAAAACCCAAACCATGCTGCTGGCATCTAGGCTTACCTGTTGCTCAGAAAACATCAAAACACAGCAGATCTTTTATGTGTGTTAAAAAAAAACCAGGTTTGCAGGAGTACAAATTACCCTTTGAGAGCTCTCTCAGAGCTCTTAAAGGCAAAAAAAAAAAAGTAAATAACATAAAAATGTTGGTTTAAATAGTCTTTCCAGTATCTCTTTAGATGTGAAGAGGATATATCTGTTGTCATTTTCTATTCTGCTCCTTTGGGATTTTGAAAATATACAGCTGCTTGCTCACCAGAGGTAAGGGATTTGGGGGCAGGCATTCCTGATTATGCTGCAAATAACTGAGGGCCTTTCTCCCCGTGGTGTTCTGCAAGGCTCAGTTTGGCAGAATCTCTGTGAATACAGAACCACTGCTTGGGCATTTCCTGCAGCAGAGGGGAGCTCCCATTATTCCATGGACACATTGGGCAGTGGAATGCAGGTTTTGGAGCATCAGCCTGGGAATGGTGACTGCTGAGCCCCTCGGCTTCCAGGCTTTTTCAGCTTGGCAGGGGGGGTGTTTGTTTCCTCAGTTTTTCCTGCCTAATATTTGCTGAGTGAATTTTCAGAAGTGGTTTAATCTCTTTTGGCTGCTTTGCAAAAAGGGAAGGGTTCTGGTCGCTGGGAGCCCGGGATTAAAGCTGCTTGGAACCCCAAAGCATCACAGTTCAGCCAAAATTGAGGCAGCACCACGAGGTGGGGACGATGCTGAAGATGGAGACTGAGGCTGTGCAAAGGAGTTTTGCTCTGCTGCTCTAGATGTAGATGACTTGTTCAGGCCCCAGAGGATTGTTCCAAAACTGACAATATTCCAGTGCCTCGTCCAAGCAGATTCAGAATAAAGCAGGAGGATTTGAGGTCTTTATCTGCAGCATGGTGTTTAGTGTAGATAGTATTTAATTTCTTCTTCTTTAACTCCCATCCCAGATGGGAAAGTTCTGCCTTGCCAGCTTGGTTTGTCTCTCCAGGTACTTCTCACATTACATTTTTGATGCTGGTAATTGTAGTTTATACTAAATGAGATTTCTATTATACTCTGCAATCTCTTTAACTTCTAAATATCTTCTTATAGCTGCAATTCAAAAAGACTCTCTTTCTTTTCTTGTGGGAATTTGAACATGCATTTGACTGTGTTGCTATTAAATGCCACTTATGTTACTCAACTTGTAGTAAGCAAAGAACAGAGCCTTTTAAAAATAATAATAATAAAAACTAGCCCTCACATCCAACCTATGTGTCATCTATATTTATTGTGAAAATATTTGCAATAATCTTTAAAACATTTACACATCTCACCCTTTTTTTCCTCCTGTCACCTATACGTATTTAATATATTTTGTGACTTCTAAATCAATATGTCTTAGACCAACAAGCACCCAGCTGTTCAGAGCAGGCTTGAGCTGATGGTCCTGGCCTGTAGCTAACAGAGTGCTTCTCATGCACGCCAGGAACAGTAAATAAAAGGCAAAGAAATAACCTGGGAATACAATCAAGAGAGAAGAAAAGAACCTCCCTTAATAACAAGGAGATTGCATTACACAGCCATGCCTCCAAGTGCCATTAGGATGCTGGGTCTCCACTATCTGTAATTCCCAAAATATTTAATTTGCAGCTATGAGCAATCTGTAACACACAAAGAGGCAGGGCTCACGCAAAAGCAATTTGAAAGTAGCTAAATGCTCCAACTTTCAGTCTCTCTTTATTGCCTGAGATAGGACTGCTGTACTTTAGAATATATTTTTCACACTGTCACGTTCCTTATTTGCTTTGCTGTTTAACTTTGTCTTCTTTCCTCCTCCTTTTTTTTTTTTTTGTTTTTAGGTTTGTAACAATCCATGGCTGGTGAGTTGCCAGGAAGGGAAAGACTGCAGAGCCAGAAAGGAACCCCTGTGAAGCCAGGCATTAATGAGAGGGTTGGGTATGAAAGCAGGAGGTCCAAATCAAGGAACTCATCTTACCAGGTGAAGGTGGGACAGCATTTTCCACCCAGCCTTTCATGTGCACAGCCATGAGGGGCTGATGCAGGCTGGAGTGCTGCATTAAATTCCCACCTGTGGCACCAGTGGAGACCTGTTGCAGATCAGGACAGTAAAATGTTCCCACGGGGACCTGGAATTCCTGCTGGGCTACAATATTCCAGATCTGACAAGCTTGAGTAAATGTGGGGTGGGGCACCCTTTGCAGGAGTGAGCAGGAATGTGTGTGTGGGAAATTAAGGATTTCCTGCTGCAGCACGGGCAGGGTTCTGAGGTTTGGAGCAAGGACTGTGCCTGTTTGTGGTGGGGATCCAGGCTGTTCCCTGAGCCTCACTGCTGTTGATGCCACCTGGATTACCACGGATTACCCAAACTGGGGGTCTGACCCCAGAATTTGGAGGGAAGATCATTCCCCTTTGGTGGCTCAGAGCCAAACCAGAGCAGACCTGTGGCACTGAGAAGCTGGATTAGTCAGAGGTGATAATTCAGGAGCACTGGCCTGAAGCTCTGCTGGGGAATTTGGGAAGAGGCTCCTTGCTGCAGGGCATCACACAAACCTTTCTGCAAGTCTTGCTGCAGGAAATAAAGCTGTGCTGGGGGTGTTGAGTGCTTTTAACCCTCAGTACATCGATGTGAGAAAGCAGGGGGAAGGAAAATGTGGAAGCATGCTTGTCAGAAACGTTGGTCAGTCCATGAGGTTTATAATGTTCTTGTAAAAATATACTGTAGGCCATGGGTTTATGTGGCAGTCCTTAGGACAGAGTCACAATTTTTTAAATAACTGATCCTTAAGTCAGAGGAGAGCAAGTCATAAAGAAAATTGCATGGAGACAATTTTCTCCTGCTAAAAGGACTTCAACAAATGAAATGTTTCGGCCTCCATCAGGCAGCCTCTGATTCTGTGCATATTTATTCATCTGCTTAACCTTGGGCTCTGAATTGTCCCGTGGAGAGCCGCCCTGGTGCCCTGCTTTAATATCAGTGAGTTAAGCTGAGTAACAGCAAGAAGCCCTGGAGAGAGATCAGGATGCTGCTGCACAAAATGCTGCACAGACACACAATCAAAAAGACAGACTCTGCCCCAAAACCTTCCAGGTAAAGCCAAGAGAAAACAGATGGATACAGGATGCGGGCTCCGAGGAAGTGCCAAAATGTTATGAGCAGTCTGAAAGTCAAAAGTCTACCCAGGCCTGGCTTTTGGCAAGCCTGAGCTTACAGAAGGGCTCAAAAGAAGAGCAGTAAGAAGCGTGCCTGGCTTAGGGGTGAAGCAGTGAGAAGACACACACAGGCTCCCCCTGGAAAACTTAAACCAGGGGGATGAAAATGATGCCTGTCCACAAATCTTTGCAAGGCTGGTGCCTGTGTGTTCAGGGTGATTTTTCATATGTTTCTCCTTATGTGTTTGGATTGTACAGTCAAATCCTACATGCTTGCGTGTGGGAAAATAATTTAAGATTAATGGATATGTTCAGCACAAGAAAATTCCAATTCTGAGTAGGCTGAGTTCTTCAGCTTAGAGAAATGTTAAGGACACAACTATAGGACAATGTGAGAATAATTTCCATAGGATTGGTATTGCTTAAAGGCAAATATAGCTTTCACTATTTATGACTCCTCTCGGATGGTTGCTTTGGGGATTTTCTTTTTCTTTTTTGTTGCTTTTTTTTAACAGTATTTTCTAATTTCTTTCCTTTCCTTCCTATGCTCTCTATGCCATGGTTGAGGAATTGCCACCATTAATATTTCATAAGCTCCAGAATATGTGCTAAAACCATGGAAATGTAGAAACAAATCACCTTTTGGTGTTAATGCAACATTGTACAAAGAAGGGATGAGACTTTATGGGGGGAGAAAAGGGGCAGTAAAAATATGTCTGGCAAAGCACACTGAGAGTTTTTAACCAGTTTAAACAATTTTATCACATCCTGTAGTGACTTATTAACAGTGCCTTCAACCTTTATATATTCCAATAACAACCTGATGTCTTCATCTTATCTTATGGAACTATAATTGGCTGAATCCAGGTACCAGTGCCTGGAGGCCATAGAACCTTATAGACTTTAATGGCTCATTAGGTATTTATTCACTTTAACTTAAACAGCTCAGCCATTTGTGGAAAATGAGCCCTTAAAATAGAATTAGGGGTTTTGGTTTTGGGTTGCTTTTTTTTTTCTTTTTTTTAGCTAAACGTAGTGTATAACTTGAACTGCCACTGAGTTTAAATTTCCAGATCTGCCAGTTTAATTTGGCTTTGCTCCCTTCCCTTTTCAAAACGGGTTCTGGCTTTGCAGTAACTTATGCTGAAGAACTATGCTGGTGGAACTGAGCACTGCTTGAATTAAACAGAATGCTTCCTTTAGTTAAAAACCAAGCCAACCCCCACTAAATGTGTGGTTAATGTCTTTTGATAACTCACGCTGACAGGTGTCATCTCTGCAGGCTCCTTCAAGCCTTTAATCATCAGAAAGCAGAGACTGGAGGGGTCCTAATTAATCTGAATTTTAGCCAGGGTGGTGGGTGGTTCTACTTCACTGTTCAAAATAGCACGAGCCTGGTGCTACACACATGGTGCACCTTGGGTTGTGTCCAAAACCAGGAGGCTGGGAGAGAAAAAGGCTGTAAGAGGTGGCAGAGGGTGGGGAGGACGTGATGGTGAGTTCCTCTCATGGTTCCAGCTGAAGCCTCACTTGGTGTGCTGAACAGGAAAACCCCATTCTCCTCTTTTACTCACTGATCTGGAAGGCCCAGCTGAGAGAAAAATGTGTTTTTTTTCTGAATTAAAAATATATTTATGCCAATGAAAATGTACCGTAACCACAATGTTGTTGAGTGGTTTTGTTGCAAATTGCTCTGCAAGGAGAATTTCTCTTGGGCTTAAAGGAAGATCATTTCTCTAATGGGGTGGATCATTTCTTTGTGTGGCAGCCCCTGGTGGGTTCTCAGTGCCTGCAAGTTTTGCTGAATTTTACTCTTGTCCTTCACTGCCCAGCAGTGCCACGTGAAGAGGGCATGGGCCTGTGAAAAAGAGAATTGTGTGCAGGATGCCATGGAATTTATGGCTGCATTTGGCTTCTTGGGCCACCAGGGTCTCTGTGGGAAGGGGGAGCTCCTGCTCCTGCTGGCTCGGGTAGATCTGTGACAATGACAGGTGAACATTCTGTTCTAGAGCCAAGCTTCCCAGTTTTCCACCCCAATAAATCTATTTCTTTCCCATGTCACCAGGCTCCACAGCCCAAGAGAAGTTTTATTTCATGAATGCATAAAAAAAATCCAAAAATTGCTTTTAAGCTGCTGTTTTTTCATGTTTCCTTTTGTTCTCTTCCATTATTTGGAATGGCCTGAAAATGTCTGTATTTCCTCTATTTTGTGGAACAATACACTGTATATTTTGCTGGGGCACGGTGGCTTTGTAAAGGGAAAAAATTATAGAGCTCTTAAAATACTCAGGAATGGAAATGGTGCCTTTAATATGAACAGATCATGATGGACTCTGAGTGCCAATGGGACCTGAGGGCTAAAATAAAGCATTGAGAGTTGTGGTCTAAAGAATGAACAGGATGAAGCCAAGGAAAAGCAGGAGCTGCTTGTTCCTCCGTGGAGAATTGAAGGAGCAGTGAAATACTGAAAGGCTCTGTCTGTTCCAAAGGGATCATTAAGGTGAGTTTGTTACTTTAATTCACTTAGAGTGGTGCTTAAGGACAATTTGTTCCTGATTCCCCCTGCCAGCTGAAGCAAATGGTTTTCTTTTCTTTTCCTCCCTTTTCCCCCTCGATGAGACCACAGAAGGGTTCTGAGAGGGAATGGCTGGAGACAGGAGCCTGGCTCCTCAGCCAGCTCCCCTTTCCATCATCCCCTGGCTGCTTTCTGCAGCTCAACGGTGCCCACAGCTTCTCACACCCCATTTAAATTGATTTCCAACCAGTGCCAGAGGAATGCATAAGCAGTGAGCTCTGTTTGGTGATGGGGGCTTTGTTGCCCTTTCCTTTAATTTCCTTTAATTCCTTTCCTTTCTCCTGCTCTGGGGATGCCCCCATTGACCAGCACCTTCAACAGATTGTCTACATTATCTATATGAAGTGCCCATGATTGTCTATATGAATTGCCATTATTGTCTATATGAAATGTCCATTATTGTCTGTATGAAATGTCCATTATTCTCTGTATGAAGTGTCCATGATTGTCTGTATGAAGTGTTTCTTTGAATTTTTTCCTTTGAAAAGCAATATATGTACATAATTAATGCCTGGACAGCTCTTGAGACTGCCCCTCACCCCCAGTAACGTTGTTAAATTTAGAAAAGGTGCCTTGATGTTTAATTCCTGCAGACTCCTGGGCTGATGGCACTGAGGAGATGGCAGTGAGAGCAGGGTGAGGGCTGGAGCTGAGATTCACCCCCACCCTGCCCCATCCCACATGGGATCAGGCAGGATGGGCCCCACACCACACAGGGAACAGAGGCAGCACAGTCCCTAAACCTCCTCTCCTCCCCTTCCATGATTTCCCTTCCAAGAATCATTATTAGGATAACGGCTCTTCTGCGACGAGGCACCACTAAATCAACATTTCTTCCTAATGAATCCCAGTGTTCCATGGAGCTCCTGAGCTGGGCCTACCTCTGCTTTGTGCAAAGGAGCCGTGTTGACACAATATATTTAGACTTGTGTAATGTGTTTGGCTCGGCGCTGCACAACATTCTGATTAAAACCAATTATCGCTGCACGAAATCGGTGTGGCACATACTAAACACTGCCGGAGTGCCAGCGTGGCAGCGTGCACAGGGGGGCTCTGAGCCTGCCATCAGCACCCGGGGGAGGTTTCCAGCTCCCCCGGGGTCATGCCATGGGCTGGGCACGGAAACTCCAGTGAGATTTTGCTGGGATGGAGCTGGTTTGGGCTGGGATGGAGCTGGTTTGGGCTGGGATGGAGCTGGTTTGGGCTGGGATGGAGCTGGTTTGGGCTGGGATGGAGCTGGTTTTCCTGCCTTTGGAACCCAGGGTGAGGGCGACGTGGGCAGCACGCTGATGTTGGGCTGCTGCTGAGTGCTGCTGACCCTAAATTGAGCACTTCCCTGCAGCTCTGCAGTGAGGAGGTGCAGGAGGGGCTGGGACAGCCAGGCCAAACTGGGACATCCCACAGCTCAGAACACCCTGCCCAGTATGGGAACTGGTTCTGGCACAGCTGGGCCAAACTGGGACATCCCACAGCTCAGAACACCCTGCCCAGTATGGGAACTGGGGAACTGGTTCTGGCACAGCTGGGCCAAACTGGGACATCCCACAGCTCAGAACACCCTGCCCACTATGGGAACTCGGGGATCTGGTTCTGGGACAGGCTGGGCATTGCTCAGAGGTTTGTGGGCAACTGTACTGGGCATCACTTGGTTTTGTAGGGGCTTATCTCTCTCTCCCTCTCCTTTTTTACTACAATTTAATCAGTAGTAGCAGCGTGCTTTGCTTTGTTTCAATTATTAAAGTGTTTATCTGTCTTCATCTTGACCCACGAGCTTTGCCATCTCCTTTTCTCCCCCAGTTCTGCTGAGGCAGAGCATTGAGGGAGTGGCTCAAGGCCAACCCAGCACTACTTCCTTTCTGCAAAGCTTCAGAACAACTTGCTGATGTGGAAAACTCAAGGTAATCATGGTATTATCCAGTTGGAATGAAGGTTCTGATGTGCTTTGATTAAAGCCCACGTGAGGGAACAGCTTGTGTGAGGCACAGCAGACATTTCCTTAATTTAACAAGCCAAGGCAGGATGAGATCCAGTTAATTTTGCTTAAACTATAATGACTCACTCCAATTGAAGTTATGGCCCTGGAGGTCAGTGGAAAAATAACTGCCCTGTGCTGACTTTGAGCCAAAACACAGTAACTCAGGGACTGAAGGCAGGAGGGGACCTGTGGCAGAAAACTGGAGCCAGCAGAAATTCCTGCCGGGCTTCAGGTGCTAAATTTCACACACAGACTATAGAAGAGTTTTCATTATTTCATTTTGTAATCCTCCTTAACACCTGTCCTAGCTCCTACCACAAACACGCTCAGGATGCTGGAGTTACCAAGTGATGCCTTCTGCCCTGGATTCTACTGGAAGTCACATAGATTGAAGTAGTTTTCCCTTCTGGTATAAAAATTCTGGGAGGCTGAATGAGCTCACAGCCTGTAATGACAGTGTTCACTGTCTCCTAGCACCACCAATGATTAGAAGCAGAATTATAGCATGGTGATTTCATGTCAGAGGACAATGCTTTATTAGAGTTTGATTTACTTAGTAATTTAAGTACACTGAATCAGAGCAGGGGAAAGTGCTTCAGAAGTCATTTTTTCGTTAGCTCAGTTGCTTTTGTTTTGTTCTGGCTTTATTGTGACCTTCATCAGACTGTAAGGGCTCCTGGAAAACAGGAATGGTGGTTTTTAAAGTTATGATTCACCCAAATATAACACTGGTGGAACAGCAATGTGCCAAGGGGACAGAGAAGGTCTAAGGGACGTGGAAAGAAGCTGATGAGCTAAATATGAGCAGGGAATGGGTTCTTTTCCTGATTCCCATGAAGATGATAAGAGCTACCCTTGATTAGTAGCTGCCCGCTGTTGAGTCACGTTTAATTACTCAACTGGGAATTGACATCACCTAATTTTCCCACGTGTGAGGTCAAACTGGTCTGATTTAGGAATGCAGGTTCTGCAGAGAGTCCAAAGGAAAGAATGAAACATCTCCAAAGATGATTCAGCTGTCATGGGTTCCTGAGAAAGGTGGGCTGACACAGCTTCTGGAAATATCTGTGTTCCTGCAAATAAAGAGGAGCATCCTGCTGCCTGGCTCTGGGACTCCAGCAGAAGAGCTGCTCAGAGCTGCTGAGGACAGCCCTGCCCCTCTGCCTGTGGGTTCTCCTTCCCTGCTGCCCATTCAGCAGCTCCAGCTGCTTGTGGAGCTGTGGGACAATCCCTGCCCTCCTCTCTGCTCCTGGGAAGGATGGGAGGGGTGGGCAACAACCACAGCAAGGTGAGCAGGCAGGGGCTCTGCTCAGGGAATCTTTAACTTCCCATTAGGGCTAATTGATCCTTTTTTTCACAGGCCCAGAAATTCCCATGCAAACACGTCCTCTGCTGTTGCATTTTCTGTCAAATTAACCCCCCTGCCCCCCACCCTGGGGTGCCACTGGTGTTCCTGGGGCACTGTGACACCACCTCGCAGGGGATGCATTGCCCTTGGGGCCACCAGGGGTTAGTTAAGCAGTATTTCTGCGCGTTTGATTACCAATTTGAGTTAATTAATGGGCTGCATGTGATCTCTATTAATTAGAGCGTGCTCAAGCCTTGATAAAGTGTGTGTCCTCTTAGCACAGCATAATGGCTTCACAAAACCCCTACAAACTGTGGTTAATTAGAAGTGCATTAGGATTTCAGCGTTTAAGGGATGAGGGGAAAAAAAAGGATAAAAAACCTTTTTTTAATGGTTGTAAAATGGTTCTAAGAAAAGCCTTCCACGAAGTGAAGGTAAGGATGGGGTTTTTTAAAGATGAAATGACTTGGTGGAAACAATTTTTCCCTAATTTGACAGCTTTGCTCTGACTGTGAGAAGAGCAAGCTTAGGATGGAAAAAAAAAGGCAGGGGGACACATTGCTTCAGTGGAGGAGAGGAAAGAGAGTAATCTATAGTTGCTATTTCCTTAAATTTGATAGTCAGCTCTACCCAGCTGTGTATTTTTTTTTTCGGGCTCAGCTCCCACAGCCCCAGCTCCGGGCAGAAATCCTTCTTTTGTCCTGCAATTAACGTTTCCTGCTCATTGTGCTTGGTTTCAACCCATTTGATGCTGCACTTAGAGGCAAGCCCTGCCCAAACCTGACAGCAGAAGACCAGCATTCAAAAGTAGGGACAACTAATTAACCTTTCACCGGCAGAGTGGGTTTTCTTATTTTGATTTACCTGCCAATGGAGCTGAGAGTGGGATTATCAGCTCAGTCTCAGGTCATGCCATTTTGGCTCCTGCACTCGACAAAGTTCCTGTGATTGGTGTGGGGTCCAAGCAGCAGAATATTTGTGTTGCATCCATAGAAACTTCCAGGTTTTTTCTGTTTGTATCTATCCAAACCCCAGAGTTCTTTGCCCTTATTCTGGCACAGCTGCCCTTACAGCCCACGAGAGTTTAGGTCAAGCACAGAGAAGGTCTTTGTTCCACTGGGTTCCATAAAACTCTTAAAAAGTAATAGCACTGAGCACTGGAGATAAAGGTTAATATATTTATTATTTACACCTATGTAAATTATACATAATATTTAATAAAATTAAAATTTTATGAGCTGTGTGGGACTGGCCGTGTTTAAATGAGAGTTTTGCTCTTTCCCTCAGCTATCTGGAGCACAGAACCCTTCTGCACCATTAGGAATTGTGTGTTTACACTGATTCCCTGCGGCACCACTTGAACTCTTCAACTCCTCCTCTCCCAAGGATGAAATCCTGTGGCACGGAAACTCCAGTGCAATGGTAAGCTCAAATATAGATGTGACATTAATATCCAAGCAGATTAGGGAGTATTTGCTCAGCTGTTGTCTATCCAAGTCATTTTGCAGGAGGTGAAAAGCAATCAGCTTCGTTTTAGGAGGGCTGTTTCACTTAGCAAGCAGCTTGGTTAAGATGGATGCAGATGCAGCTCTGGCTATGTTTAAAATGGTGGCTGATCATGATTCTTTTAACCCAAGGCCTCGTTTCAAATGACTAGAGGAAATGGAATAGTTGCTGGGGAAAAAGTAGCATGTGCTGCCTGGACAAAGCATTTGCCTGGGTAGACAAACAGCTTTCAAAAAAAAAAAAAAAAAAAAAAGAGGAGAAAACCAGAAAAAAAAAAAGCAAAAAGGAAGAATTAAAACCAACCCTGGCACCTCAATAGCACCTAAGATTACCCAATATGTCTTCCAACAAAGCAGGAAGAATAGTTTCCAGTCTTAAAAAACAAAAGACTTTTTTAGTGCGTTGTAAAAGATCAACTTTTCCAGGTCCCTGCAGAAACAAGTGCCAGCCTTGAAGCACAGCAAATTCCTCCTGCTCTGACTTCTGTTCCTCAAAGCTGCCTGGAGCGTGGCCACACCTCCCT
Organism: Promerops cafer; assembly: GCA_013398275.1. Taxonomy (NCBI): domain Eukaryota; kingdom Metazoa; phylum Chordata; class Aves; order Passeriformes; family Nectariniidae; genus Promerops; species Promerops cafer. The sequence goes on along the minus strand of VZSE01010539.1, from coordinate 2,638,894 downwards.
GCCCGCAGAGCACAGGGGTGTTCAGAGCATCTCCCTGCCCTGGGACACGGGATTCCTCCCTTTTCCCAGGAGCAGGAAGGTGGGAAGGGCCAGGAAGGGTTTAGAATTCACCTGTCCCCACAGCACCAAGGGGGCCAGCCAGGGGAGGTAGATGGGTCCATGGGGATGATGCCTCCTCTGGGGCTGCCTAAAACCAGAGGCCAGACAGAATTAAGGGAATAAAAAGCAGATATATTTATTGAAGGACCTTCAGGTACATTTAGGGCAGACAAAGCCCCCCAGGGCTACACCCAAAAATGAACGATGGGTCAGGGGTTTTCACACTTTTATAAGTTTGGTCCATTTGCATGTTGGGGGTTAATCTTCCAATTCCAGCTGCAGGTAATGAAGTCATTTACCCCAAGTTTGCTCACTTTTGTTTCCATCTCTGGGGCCTGAGGCAGTGAGGTGTCCTTGGCTGCCAGGCCTGGAGAGGAATTGTTGTGTCTGCCCAAAATGGGGAAGCAGCAGCTGACACTGTATGGAATTTAGGGTTATGCACTAAAGAATTGCAGGATTACTATATATGAAAAAATAACAGCTAAAACCTTAAGGCATCAAGGAGGGTTTAATTTTGGGAGCTGAGAGCAGGAGGAGGAGGCAGGAGCACAAGCTGCACTTCCCAGTAGATGGCTCCATGGTATTCCAGACCTGGCTTGGCCTCCTTTAATCAAACCTTTTACCTCCAAACACAAGCTCCAAGCTTCACCTTTGCAGTCAGGCACCGGTGTCACGCCGAGGTGTCTTTGATGTTTTTATCATTACTGCTTTTCCCTCTGATCACAACACCAGAAACTTCCCCAGGGGAATCCCAGGGTACAGAATAATCCAGCCCTGGGGACCAACAGCTGATTCAGCCCTACTGAATTATTGGCTGCACATCTAGCCAGATCAAATTTAACAAAGCCAATTAAAGCCTTCGGTGTAATTCAAGGACACTTCACAAATGGTATTCCCAGATTCCGAATTTTTGTTGTTTTGTTGTTTGGGTTTTTTTTTTTATTTTTAAATTTTTTTATTAAGAGGACAATATGGGATTGATGAGTCTTGTTATTTTGCCTATAAAGAGAGGTCTTAAATGCTTACAAAAGCCTGCCAAGTGCAGCCATTCCGTTCTACACCACAGAACCAGATGAGTTTTGCTCGAGTTATAAAATGCATTAATTCAAGATTATACCCCTGTATGCTGTGGAACATATGTAGGTACAGCACAAAGCTGACAATTTGTCAGGCCCTTTTCCAAGCCCTTCTCATGAAGAATGAGGTCCCATTTGGATCAATTACAAGTGAATAGGCATTACACACTGAAAATCATGCCTTTGTTGCTTAACAGTGCAAAATATTGTTGGTATAATTATTTTTGTGTCGTCCTCTTGCCCTGTGGCATGGATCCAAATGTGATTCCAGCTCCACCTGGCTCTAACCCAAGACCACTCCACATCAGGCCCTCAGGATCCTAATTCTCTCATTCAACTGACTATGACCAGTGTCTGTGTGGTTTTGGTTCAACATAGACTGGTGCGTGCAGGGAAATCCAAACATTTTTCCAGTGTCAGTGGTGTTCTCCAAAAACTGGCCACATCTCCTGTGCCGTGCCAGTTCTTCATGAGTTCCTCCTTTGTATTTGATGCTTTAAAGTTCTGTGCTCCTGAGTGTTGTTATGTGACATTATTTCTCCACTTTGGCCTCTGATTTTTTTTGAGGCTCTTTGATCATTCTGATTTTAAACCTCTGGTTACACACAAGCAGCCAAACTACCCAGCTTTTCTCAGAAATAACTTGCAAGAAATGCCTCTTCATGCTACAGAACATAAACAATTGCTAAAATATGCAAATCAGGAAAACTAATGATGTGTAATGCCACAATGTTTTAAATGTCTTAATTTAGTTTATAGGCACTCCAAAAAAAAACAACAAACCAAACAAAAAAACCCAACCCACTTAGGGAGGCAAGCATCAATAACGTGAGTCTGCTCTAGCTGAGTAATCACCTCTTGGTGATGAATTCTTAAATATTAATTTGCTGGATGCTATTCATCATGTGCAACAGTGAAGGCAAGGCAAAATCAAGGCTCCAAAAGGAGAAAGAGGTTTTTTTTTTCCAGCCAAGGAGCAGAGTTGCCATTCTTTAGGCTGGCATGCCCCCCTCTTCCTGCCATGCATGGCTGTGACCCAGCTCCCAGAGCCTGTCTGCTGGCAGGGGAAAGCTGAGGTGACATCCCTGTGTCCCCTCTGAGGTGCAGGGACCAGCCTGAGGTGTGAATGTCCCAGAGTTTATCAGTGTGCTGCTGGATTCGTGCAGCATTCCTTGTGAGGCAGCCAAGGAAACGCTGAGGGGTTTTGAACCTGTGAAAGGAGTGCAGCTGCTGTTGGTGGAGGGGCCAGGGAATATCCCTGCAGAACTGTCCCCTCTGACCAGGGTGTGTTTGCAAAGTGCCCCAGGTTAGAGGTTTAGACCCTGCTAAATTCAGCTGGGGGAGCTCCCACACCAAAGGTATTTCAGCTGCAGCCCTACACAACATCTCTGTCTTGTAGACATGTATGAAAAAACCCTGAGCATTTAACACTGACACCTGAAATGTCATATTTGAAATGGATCTAAGGTGATCCCTCATGCTTTTCCTCTAGGAAAGCTTCACTCTTTGGACATCATCCCTTCCTTGTCCTATGAGAGAGGCAGTCAGTACCTAAGACAGGTGTGCAGGAGGGAAAAGTGATTTATTTCATACACCCTGAAAATAAAAGGAACTGATTTGGGGAATTTTCTCCTGTGCTGAGCAGTATTGGCTGGGTGGGGGTATTTTAATGCACAGCTGCTTTCTGCTGCTGTGGTAATGGTTGTGCTGTGGTCACACTTTTTTAGGGTTTTGCTGTGGTCACTGGGTTTGCAGATCTCTGACTTCAGGGACAGGGAAACGTCAGGCCTGGTGGAAATTTTTTGTTCTGTTATTAAGAAGTTTTCTGCAAGTACCCCAGTGTGCTTAATAGACAATGCCAGTACACGCTGGAGTGGAAAACATAAAGAATTCTGCTTTTGCTACTTATTGGTGTGGGATTATTGAGAAGTGATTTCAGCCACTCAGGCCTCAAGGGTCTAATTAAAGTGACAAGTCTCCACAGAGCCTGTGATGTTACAATACTTAGTGGCAGAAATAGGAATAAAAATCACTCCCTTTTCATTGTCTTCCTGTTAAAATGTGTCCATTTGACAGGAAAGGGGCATCAGGGTGGGCATTTTCATTCATTTGGAAAGCAGTGGACACCCAAAACTGAGCAGAGAGAACCTCACTCACTTTCTGTCTTTCACAAGAGTTCATGCAGTACTAAAATAGAGATAATTCCAGCTACATTCTTGTGGGAGTTCTGTGGAGTGCAGGAGTTTTCCAGGGTCCTTCACAGATTCCCTGCAGAGTTTCCCATGGTTTATAAGCCATGAATCCATGGGTGGGGGTGTGTGCTGGCAGCTCTGTCCCAGGTTTTGGCTCTCCTCCCCCTCGGGCTGCTGTGAAGTTGATGACAAAACCCCGGGTAAAATCTGCTGGAGAAGTTTCTCCACGTGGGCTCAGTTTTCCCATCTGTGGCCTTTTCTCAGAGCATTCCTGCCCACCTTTGCTTGTGCATTCCCTGCCTGCTCCTGCTTCCCATGCCCGGCCAGCGAGAGCATCCAAGGCTTGTGCCACAAATCCATTCTCTTATCAAGGAGCTGCTGATGGAGGAGAAATCTCATTCTGAATCACAATTCCTCCAAGAGCAAAGTCTCTTAGCAGCAAAGATTGCAAAAGGAGGCAGCACACTCAGACCTTTCACACTCTTGGGCTGGTCCCCCAGGGAGCCACGTTTTCCAATCCTCCACCACCCACTTGGGGAGTTGTTTACTTTTCTTTAGCACAACATTTTTAAATGATACTTAATCACACCAAAGAGCTTTCTTTTCCTCAGACAAATTGTGTATTTACATACAATTCTCTAATTGCTTGCAACATGTTGTCTTCTAAGAGTAACACCTGCCTGGGGAGGATGCTAATTTAGATGTAACAAGGTAAACGGTGGAGTTCTGTGTTTTGTAAGGAAGGCAGAAGAAAAGTAATTTTAAAAATATAATTAATTAAGATTACATAATAATAGGGATTTTTTTTTCATATTCCACGGCAGCTTTCATAGAAAGTGATTTATTTTCCTATTGAAGAAAGGAAAATTTCTGCAAAAATTTGGCCTCGTTGTAGGACAGAAAGGAGAAAGAAAAATTGTGCCTCCTGTTTAAAAATTAGGAGCCTTTAAAGACATGCAGTTTTACAGCCAAAAAAGAGCCTATTTCTTGGCATAGGAGAACCAAGGAGGAAGAGCTCTCTTCTCCCACTCTCCCTTTGCATCCTCGAGCCTTTCTTTCCAGCTGCCCCTGTGCCCACCCGAGCTGTGATGGAACTCACTGGGTCTTCCATCTCTGCTTTTTGCTTTCTTTCCCTTTTCCAGCCCTCACTGCAGTGGCCTCTCCAAAGCCTTTTTCTTCCATTTGAGGCCCCCTGCATGGTACAGTGGGGAGTAAATGTTCTTTGAGGCTCCAGAGGCAAGGCTGGGCAATTGCTGGCAGGTAGAGCTGTGTCTGTCCTAGTGAAATCTTGCAGTTCAGAGCTGCTTCCCTAATTGACAAAAATGGGTTTTTATTGCCCTTGTTCTGCTCATCTCGTTCTGCTCTGTGCGTCATAAACTGAAAGGAATATTTGGTTCTGGTTGCAAAAATGTTGGTGGAGATGAAGCACAGGCTTAGGCTGAGAAAATCATTTTGGTTTTCACTAACCACCTATTGTGTATTGTCTGAGAGCATTCGAAGGAAATAACTGTGTAGGGATGTGTCATTTTTTTATTCCTACCATTCAATTTCATTTGTGGCTTTTCTTCCTCCCTAGGATGTAACTTTTCTGAGTATCTAGATGTGCTTCACAAATTGCTGTTCCCTCAAGCTCGTATGTGTTTAAATGTAGTTTGTCTTCTCTTTTAAAATGGAGGGAAAATAGGATTCCACTCTGTCCAGGCAGATGGGTTCTCACCTCCAAGCTTAGTTTTGCTCCATTCCCTGAGTTTGAACCCCAGTTTCCTATGCCTCTAGAAATGTTTTTCCCTTTTGCCTGCAGCCTCATTTTCTGTTCTTCACATCCTTAGGAGCCACAGATTCTCAGCTGTGCTGCAAATCCCCTGCCTCCCTTCCTTAACCCCCCCGAGCATTCCCAGCAGCATCCAGCTGTGCCATCCCCTGCCACTCCCACACCTCCCCTGAGCTGCTTTTAAAGGAAATGTGACAAAACCTGATACCCAAACTCAGCCATCACAGAAAGGGGTTTAACTGATCTTTGTGGACTCGCATACGAGTCTGAACTGAGCTCAGATCTTGTGTTTTCAGCATTTGCTTCCACCATGGACAGCCCCTGTGCCTGCAAAGAGGGCTCTGTTAAATTCTCTGCAGTGCCTTTGATAACTGTGGCAAATTGTAGTTATGCCACACAGTGCAGGGCTCTGATTGCGTTTACAGAATATTTACAGAATTATGTAAAGTCACTTCATATATATATATTTTTCCCCCTGAGGAAGATATTTTATTTTACACCTGGGTCTGGCTAAATCCTAAATGAATACATATGGAAGGTGCAGGAGGGGGCTGTGGAAGAACAGAGGCTTTTTCTTTGTACTTGGACTCCATCCTGTGCTGTAAGCAAGCAAATAGCCTTGCCACCTGCAGCTATTTGCAAGCCAAAGTGAAATGAGCTGATGTTCTCTGTCCTGTTCCAAGCACACAGGTGTCCACTGGCTGGGAAGTGTTATTGCCATTGGCAGGGCTGCTGTAGCCCAGCACAGAGCCCAAATGGCTCTGTCTGGAAATTGCCCTTTGCCCTGCTCTGGGGCAGCCTGGCTGGGCTCAGCCTGGCTGGGCTGGGGCACCAGGCTGTGCCTCCTTACCAGGGACTCAGTTTCTGTGTGAATGTCTCTGCTTTGGCAATGAATGTGATCCAAAGTTCATTAAATCACCGAGCTCTGTTTATTGAATTCAAAAGCCTTTAAACAAGGTCTTGAACTCCTTTTTGGGGAAGATACAGAGCTTCATTTGCAGGGTACACCAGAGTCCCTCCATCCTCACCCATCTTCTGGTCTCTGACAGCGTTGTTACCTACATTTTTTAGAAAATAGAGTGGTTTGGGCTGGAAGAGACTTTTAAATGTCCCAACCCCCCTGTAACCAGCCTGGAAATCTCCAACTGGGTCAGGCTGCTTAGAGCCAACCCGACCTGGAATGTTCCCAGGGCTGGGGCATCCACTCCCTCTCTGAGCAGCCTGTCCCAGGGCCTCACCACCCTCACAAAAATCTTATTTCTCATATCCAGTCAGCACAACCTGTTGGAATTGTGCTGTGGAAAAAAAAACGCAGCACTGTTGAAATGAAAACTTTTTTTTGGGAATGTATTTGCTAGTTTTGACAGGAAGCATTTCGGATGTAAAGCTGAGTTTCATTGGTGTGTTCAGCCTGTTCAGAGAAGGAAGCAAGGCAATGATCACTCCCTTGCCTGCTTTATCCATCAGCCAGGATTCCTCTGACTGGGAGGGCAGGAGGTTTCCATGCTGACAAGACACAAAGTTTTATTCATTAGTGATTAATTACAAGCATATTCATGGGCCAGAATAATCTGCCTTTCCTCCTTTTTGTTGCCTGCAAGATTCTAAATATTTTCAAATTACTTTGTAATTCCTGCCTTCTACTTCACTCAAAAGTCCTAGACTCTTGCTACTGTTATTATTTTTTTTATTTTTTGAAACTTTGGGTTAGTTACTGAATTCAGCTCTGAAAGAGAGATTTTAGAAATCTTATAACTCTTCTCATACTGTTATTAAATCTGGAGAAAGGTGGCTATAATTTCAGCTGCTGCTCTTTTAGCTTTACTGTTGGCTTCTGAGCAGGACTGAAGAGAGAACACAGACAGAAAGCAGCACCAGCTGAGAATCCCCTGCACCTGAATGATGCTCCAGGTCAGAGGTGGGAGAACTGGGAAGCAGAGGCAGTGCAGCAGCAGGGGAATCAGCAAAATAAGAAAGCCTGGCTGAGGCAAGAGAGAAAAAAAACCACCAGCCATGCAAATCAGGACAGATATGCAGGAGAAAAACACACATTGAGGCCCTGGAGTTAACAGGGACTCAGAAAAATCATGTTATCATTGGGTTGGAAACCCCATCAAATGCACTTGGCAGAAGGAATTTATTTAGATATAGCTCCAGAAAATCCCACCAAGGATCCCTTCTGACACGTGAAGGCTCTGCCCTGTTTCCCAGCACACGGGGGGCTTTGGGATGCCTCGTGCTGCACAGCAGATGACTCCTCTGTGTCTCAGGAGCCCCTCTTCTGTGCTCACCGTGACTTTGACAATGCAAAACATTTGGGAAAGGCTGCTCGCCTGATGCTTGTGAAGTGAGCATTTCAAACAGAATATCTGGACTGTTTTCATTGGTCATTCGAGGGCATTTCAGCTGGCTTGTTGCTTCCTGCTTTTATTCCCATAAAACCACTTAATATAATTGTGGGGACTGAGCCACGGCGAAATGAGCCGCGGTTCTGTTGACATCACTGCCCAGTTCTGGTCCTTGCCACAGATTTCATTAGCTCAGGATGCACAAGCACAAGTCTCAAGCAGCAATCAATACTTCACTAGTAGTTCATGAAGCCCCACCTCATACATTTCCATAAGAGATTAAAACTCGTGCTCTGCTAAATCAGAATGTGCCCCACCAATGCTGCACAGGGCGTTTGTCAGCACGGCCTGAGCATTGCTGAACCTCAGACAGGGCTCAAGGAACTGCAGCAGAACAGAGCCACTAAGCAGGAACTCTTGCCTGCAGCGAGGGGATTCTACTCCGAGTTTCACTGGGTGTTGTTGTTGTTGTCTTTTTTTTGTTTGTTTTATTTGTTTCTTCTTTTAGGGATGACAGTGATTGTGAAAACAATCAACCCCCTCGTCAGCTGTCCCCATTTCTGGGCTCTGAGGCTCTTAGAGTTTAGTTACTCAGAACAGTTCTTTTGGAAGACAAATTCTGTGGTTATCTCAGTGATTTAAGTCTGTGTGGGAAATGACTGCCGTGCTCCTGACCCACAGAGACATCTGTGACTCCAAATTTCCCATTTATGATGTGATTATCGTGGCCTCATGCTCCTGTGGTCTGGATGACACAGGTGGGATGGATCACTAAGGGCATTACCAAATCCACATGAACAGAACTACAGCTCTTTGCACAAACTTCAGCAGGATTTGGATCAGTTCCTCAAAAAAAAAAAGAAAAAAAAAATTGAGTTTCTCCATCTGCATGCAGAGTCCTAATCTCCCAAACTGTGCAGCATCCCTTGGAAGTATCTGTAAACACTTCAGCACTTTCATTGCTATGCTGCTGCCTGTCCAGTCCTTCACAGAAATCCATTCTGATTCCCCATTTCTGCAGGGATGTTTGCTTATCTTCTTTCATCTGCCTTGGCCTTCAGGAAATTGAAACAGAAGGGCTCAGACCCCCTGCCAGAGATTTTGTTTCACAGTGCTCTGGTGCTCTTTATGGCTGAGTGATGAATACCAATTTAATTATACTTGGGAGCCCTGGCTGAGTTTTCTTTTGTTAAGTCACAAGTGTGGAAATGAGTTCCAGCCACTGTTAAAAAATTGTTACAGTGCTACCATAAAATACAGAATTTCCACTGTACATGGCTTGTTCTACAGCCCTTCTAAATTGAACTCAATTAAGCTGCATGTCTCCTCTACTGTCAGTTATAAAACTGCTCCAGTCACACGTGGGATGTGGGAATGCATTAAATCAGGAGATTGTCAATACCTCTACACCATGTCCTAAGGTGCCCTCTGCTGAAGCTCCTTTTAAATTAGTGTGAATGGCTGCAGGTGTAATAAATGCATCTCTGTATTCAGGACATTTATTGTGGAATGGAACCAAGGGTACACCATAGTTTTGCTGCTTTAAGGCTCGTGAGCAATGTTTGTGAGCAGAGATGGATAAATGAGTATGATCACTGTAAAATTCCTTTTGTGGAACGGGTGAGGATCCTTTATGTGGACAGATTTTGTTTGAATTTTGTCTTTCTGTGGAAATATTACAGACAACATATGCTTCTGAAATAAGCTGGTGCATTTCCAGGGATTTCAGTGAAGTTTCATCCCTTAACATTGGCAGAAAATTTGAACTTGCTTTGGGAAAAGAAAAACAACAGAGAAAAACATGTAAGAACCTGATGCAAAATACCTTTAAATTCTCAGTGACCTCCGTGGGCACTTCATGAAGCACTAACATTATTCAGAATATCTGGTTTTGAGTACTTTTCTCTCTCTTATTGCTGCTTCTTTCCCCACACCCCTTAAAATGTACTAAACAACACTGGTACTGAAATGGTATTTCCTAATATATGTGTTCTGTCTGACAAAATGTCAGTAGACTGTTAAACAAAAAAACCAAAAAAGAGGAAATTTATTTATTTCTCCCTGCAGAAGTGGGAGGAGATGAAAAGCCCCATTGTCAGCCACCTCTCAGAGTAGGCAATTAAGGAGCAGCAGTGTACTATTCACATTCAGAGCATAATTCAATAAATACATACTGCATGCTCACATTCCACAACTGGTAATTACACACAGATGCAATCAACAGGTCTTTTTCAACATTTTTACAAACCTCATTGAACTGCTAAGAAACCTCAAAGGGGAGCACTCCCACTCCACACACTCTCTGCTCTAAATCTAACCCCTAAATGAATTAATAAATAGAAAAACCCCAGGAAAACGTGTGGACAGAAAGGATTTATCTAAGGAGAGAGTTAAAAATTCAGCACGATTTCAATTATAGGCAAGTTCCTCAGATGTTACCTTCTGAGACAGTGCCCATCCCCTCCCACATGTGGGACTGTTTGAGGAGGAGGGGGTCACTCTGTGATGCAGAGGTGTGAGCTGATGCCTTGAGAAGGCTGGCCTGGAACAGAGGCTGGACAGAGTTACAGAATAAAGCAGGGATTTATTAGAAGGATATCCTCAATGGATACACCTTGGGCAGCACAGGAGCCCAGCCAGGGCTACACCCAAGATGGATCCAAAATGGTCACAAAATGGACAATGGTCATGAGGTCTCTCACCTTTATAAGGTCTGGGCCATTTGCATATTGGAGTTAATTGTCCAATTACAGCTTTAGGTTATAGAGTCCCATCCTTCTTGTTTTTCTCTCTTCAGTCCCTGTTGTTTGTGCCCCTGGGCCTGAGATTTGGATCACGTGTCCCTGGTCCAAGCTAGAACAGGAATTGTTTTGTCTGCCCACTCTGTGAAGAGAGCTGCCATCCCTACTATGAAGCTCAGAACTACTAATGCAGCTCAGAATCTGAAAAGTATAAAAGCTAAAACCTGAGGCATCAGAGGCAGAGCATCCCTGTGCTTGGGCTGCTCTGCACTCACAGCACCCAGGGGATGACAGTGCTGAGGAGGAGGAGACATGCAAAAGGAGGTTTCCTCCCTTCCTCTCTTGGGTTCGAAGGTGCCACTCAGAAATGCCATTATTTGCTTGAAGTGTGGGAGCAGCAATGCCTGTGCAAACCAAAATATTATTTTCATGCGTTTTAACAGCTGTTGAAACACAACCAACACTTGTGGTTCCAGGCACAGTTTTCCCTCTGCGCTCTCAGACAGCATCAAACATGAAATTGTGGTTGCAAGACGTGTTGTTTGCTTTTCTGAGTGGTGCAGAGCTCTCAAATCCCTCATGATCAAATGGAAGATATAAGAAGTCCTGGTGACCCTGAGCAGACCATGAGGGAATGATCTGGGGGGGAATTAATATTTTGCTAGTTTTCCTTCCCACGGTTCTGAAAGTTTATAGCCTCCTTATCACTTTCTTAGTTCCAAAGAGAGCAGGGAATTTTCTCCCCCTCTACTTCATTTGCTGCGAAATTGATAAAAAGTTGTAGCTAATGGGAGTCTGTGGAACACAGATGGATGAGGCACTGGGAGAGGCATCAGGAGCTCTAATGCTGATTTATGGGACAAGTGGCTTGGGGCTACCTGCAGTAAACCACTTGAGCATTGCTCACAAGCTTTAAATTGCATCCCCAAAGTATTCCAGCTGACTGCTGGAGTCACCAGGCTGTGCTTTCTGCTGCTCCCGTTCCTCATTGTATCTTAAACTCCTCTCTGCACGTGGCCCAGGTTTAAGAGGACATTTGGAGGGTAGTATTCATTTTGTGACAGTCTTTCCTCCTCTGAAATCCACATTTCCAGACCCTTTCCCAGTCCTTAGGATACACTTTTTCTGGGAAAACTCACTGGACTACATCTTTAGGAGAAAAGCCCTTTGGGTGGTCAACTGGAATGTTGATGGACATCTCATTTCTGCACCTGGTCATGCTGAGTTGGAAGTGGGAGCTGTTCCTAGGCCAGGGGCTGGAAATTTTATTTTTCCCAAGCTATAGGTAAGGGTGAAACTCATGGGAAGATGGGACAGAATGTACCCCACAGGGATAAGCTGGTACCAATCTAGTGATGAGCAGAATTATCACCCTCTGCAAGGCAGAGGAAAAGAGGCCAGGTTGCACAGAGGTAAAAGTTGTGCTGAATGCTGTGTTTGTAATTGTGTGTAAGTTGTTCAGCCTGAACTAGGAGCAAGAAATGTGTTCTTCTCAAAAAAAAAAAAGATGATTCTGCACCATATGCTATGAAGTGGAATTTTCAGGTACTCAGTGAAATTTTGAGTAAAAGCTGCATTACCTCTGTGAAGGATGGTCCTAAAGGACAGCAGGAGGGAGCAGGAGTGCACTTTGTGCTTAGGTACTCACAGTCTGCTTCAGCTTCATTTCATAATCTCCCATAATTGGATGTGGTTTTTCTCCACCTCTTGAGCACTCATTTACCTTTGGAAAGGATTTTGTGCTCAATGGGTGGAAGGTGTTTATTAAGCACCAAGTATCACTTTGTTTAGCTGCTGATTGAGCTGAGGGCCTCGCACAGGTTTATAGCAGAGCATAAACCAAGGCAGAGGGAAAGAAACAATCCTTCAGTTCAATTAGAAATGGAGCAGCTTTGCTGCTGAGTCACTCCAGCTCCACGAAATGCACCTCATTTTCTACCTCTCTGCTGTCAGAGCAAGGACTGATGTTGTTTTCTCCACATCTAAAATACACCAGCCTCAGAGACTACTCTAGCCTCCTTCATCCCAGCCATCCCAAGGTGTTTTGAGACTTTGTAGGGGGATCATTCCCCGTGGGACTGATGGTGGCAATTGCTCACTGTGAGTGTTGGAGCCCTGGTCACTGAGAATTTTGGGTTTTCTGTGCTGACAGGCACTGACCCTCAGGAGAGCACTGCATTTGACCTGAGGCCGTGGAGAAGCTTCCAAAATTGAGTGATGGCACTGGGATTGTGGGTGTGGAGTTTGAATAGGAGTGTGTAATATCACAGAGTGGAAAACCTAGAGTTTGGGGTTTTAGAATAATACAATATATGTAAGGCAAGATGGAGGTTTTTGGGTGTTGGCTAATTCTTCTTCTTCATGGGTTTTGGGTGGTAGTTTGTAATTGGACAAGAAAGGCTGCAGTGCGGGCTTCAAGTTTTTGGTTATTGGGTTGAAAATGGAAATAATTCAGGTGTCACTTCTTAATTGGATAGTTTGTGCTTAAAAGGCCTTGTAGAGAAAGAGACAGAGGCCATTTTTGACTTTGTTAGCTAGAAGAGACTGTAACAGAGATAAGAATTAATAAACATCTGAGTCCAAAGAAGAAACACCATCTCTCGTCTTTAATCCCAACTCTAACAAGAAAAAGAAGATAAGCCCACCACATGTGAGCAGGACTGTTCTGGGGTGTCTGAGGCAGGTGGGTGGCCCAGAATCTCAGTTACCCAAGGGCAAAAGTGGGCCCATTGCTCAAAAGTAACAGGTAAAGAGTTCTTTAGTGTTCTCTGAAGAGACCTTTGCGGGTGTGACAGGGATTTGTTTCTGGGTGATACCCACCAGACCAGCCAGAAGGATGTGAAACTCTCCAAGGTGTTCGTGGCACATGGTCTGGTTTCAAACTGGAGCACCACAGCTGCAGAGCAAGGACAATTCCCACTGCTCTGAATTGCTACAGGCCAGGCCCCAAATGTTTTTCCCATAAAATGTTTCAGAACTGAGCAGTGCTCCTGTTCTCCTCACGCTGGCTGTGTGGCCACTGAAGCTCAGAACTACAGCCAGCCTTTGATTCACTGTAGCTCATCTCTCCCTGCCACAGCTGCACATTTGTCCAGCACGCTGAAGATTCCTCATTTCACTTTGTTTCCCTAAAAGCAGCCAGCCATGAGCTCATTGGTTCAGACAGACTCTTTTAAGGAGCCCCCTACCTCTGCTGTCTCTATATCCAAGCAGACACAGGGGTCAGTAGTTTTCCCTGCCACCATTTCCTCCTCATCTCCTGCTCTGCTTCTTCCAGCCTGGGCCAATTTTTCATTAAGGAGAGCTCAGCAGTAGAAAGAACACACGAGGCAGCAAAAGCAGAGTGGTTTTTTCTGTTTCCCACTGCCATATGATTCTTTGTTTTGAAATGGAAGCACGGCATGTGGCATGCTGTTCTTCAGGCCACTGAATTGGTGACTCTCCTCTCTCTGTGTTGTCACCAGCAATCATGGATGGGGGAAAGGCAATCTCTCCCAGTTCTGATCCTTCCTAGGCAAAGGTATGGAAGCCTGAAAGATTATTCATCCCCTTCTACTCAGTCTCATATGGTGATTTTTTTTTTTTATTAGAATACAAAAATATTCAAAATTTGCACCATCAGGAGGCTGTCCAAGCACTGCAGTTTATTTCACGCCTTTAGATCAGAGCTGCATTAATCAAAATATTTGCCTTGGAATTCAACAACCACTTTACTGGTTAACCTGGGCTGTTCCCTGAAATGCTCACCTGTGGGTTAAATGAAAAGTAGAGCCCCAGGCTTTGACTTGCTCCTGCAGACTTTTATTCTTCCCTGTGTGAGGATGGCGAATGCTGATCCTTGACTGGGGACATTTCTTTCCAGTAATCCAGTGCCTGACCTGCAGTCACTGGGACTGGAGGCTCTCCAGGCCTGGCCAGGAGAGGAGAGGGAATTGCAGCTGCAGCAGAGCTGTGATCTGCAGCTGATGGGTGGCTCTGTCTGGGTGGCTCCAGCCTGGCCCCTCCTGTCCTCGCTCCTGCTCGTGCTGGGGCCACAGAGCTGAAAGCTGAATTTAGTCCCGGGTGTCTAAAATGTCAGCGGGGGAATTCTGGTTCCTTCCACCAGTGCTGTGCCACAGAGCAAGAGCCACTCTGGATGGATGAGGGTGAGAGGGTGAATGGCCACCCTCAGTCTGGGGCACAAGGGAGACACACCTAGAGGGGATCTGCACTGAATTAATCACATTTTGGGAATGCACAGCTGGACCTGGCTGGGAGGCAGCCCAGGGGCAGAGCCTGAACATCCTAATTTCAATCCAGGGATTTCAATCCAGGGATTTCAAATCACCCCTCACACACTTTGTTGAGGCCTCCTGGAGAACACCCTCCCAGAAGGAGATGCTGCCATGGGAACAGCAAAAGGAGCCCTTTAATATTCTGTGCATTGAGCAGGCTTGCTATCAATATGCTTTAGGATGGCAGCATTGCTGAGTTTAATGATTAAAGATGCAAAAGTGCAGTTCGGTTCTGTACTTCCCAATGAAAATTAGACCCTCCAGAGATTATGGATAAATGACTACATATCCCAGAAAGTAATTTGAGCAAGTTCCAGATCAGTGACCAGAAGAAAATTCAACTACTGAACACAAAGACATGTTTGCAGCCATGAACACTATCTGACAGGGTAACTAGATTATGTCAGATTCTGCTTACAGGCAACTGAAAATAAATAAAGCTGAAAAATTACTTCACAGAGTGTGACTGTAGGTGGTGAAGAATACCACTCATGAAGAATTATGATCCAAACCAGAATTACCTTTATGTTTCTAATCTGCTCTCAAGGCTTTCTTTTTTGTCTTTAAAATAATAATAATAATAAAAAAAAAGCTACAGCCTTAATATTTCTTACATGTCAGCTCAGACCCCCTTGGGTTAATACATTCTGCAGTCTTGTTGTTTACTTCTCATTAAGCTAAATGTTTTATGCAAATCATCTGACATAAAGCCAGACGACCAATCTAGAAAGGCTGTAATTCCATCTGATGAGTTCATTCAACTGAAATCTGTACTTAATTTCCATAATTATACTACCCTATTCTCATAATGTGAACTGATTGCTGCAAAAAACACAAAATAACTGAAATGCATTCAGATTTAAAATATGAAAATGATATGTCCCTTTGGGCACAAGAGTTATGTTTTACAAACAGTTTCTCTATTTTCTTTATTTTCTCCAACAAAATATCTCTTTATTTAAGGCTTTGCCAGCCTCATTTAAAGACTATTAAAATGATAAGAGCTATTCCTAATGCAGTGTTGCCTTGCTAGTAAAAAAAAAGAAAATGAAAAATAAGAAAAAAACAGGGGAAAAGAGAAGAAAATTGAGGAAAAAAAAAAAAACAAAACAACACACCAGGGTATTAATAATTATATTAATGCATTATGCTCAAAAGCCTGAAGATTGCTGTCTTGTCATGGAGCTTAAACTCAGAACAAACTGGCTGTGTTCTTGCTGACAATTATCTTCTTAATTATAGAATCAGACAAATGAGGTTGCTGCTGCACCCACCAGGCACGAACAGACCGAGCATAGCTGGGCTTGAGGGAGCTGCCAAGGGCCTGAACTCTCCTTGGGAAGCCCAAAGCTTCCAAAAGTCAGCCTCAAATATCTCCTCTGGTTGCTCAGAAGCAGAAAGGAAAGCCGTGCTCTAGCTTTGGGTTGGGTTTATGGAGGTATTCGAAGGGATGTTGTTTATAAAATTGATAATTTTCAGCATGCCCCTAGAAACTAAAAGTCACCAGAAGACCAGGCTTTT